>BPTQ01000008.1:55418579-55658008 GCA_019973895.1 Chrysanthemum seticuspe | reverse complement strand
GATTTCTTCTGTTTCTCAGAGTTGACATACTACTAAAACTCTTGAAATTCTACTTGGGTCCCCTTTTACAGTGACTTATTATACACTCCAAGGTGTTCGAGCACTTACTGTACTCCTTATAGTTTTACTGTTACGGTTTATAGGTTGATTTAAGTTTCAAACACTTGTTGTACTTAGGGCTTACCGTGTTTAAACAGTGACGTCAGTTTGAATTGTTTCCTAACTCCTTGTGGTTAATACTCGTTGACATACGAATAAATGATGTTTTACTCTTTGTACGAAGCAAACTCGCTTACTAGTACCTTTTCAAGTTCTGGTTACGACCTCTACGTTCGAGAAGTTTACTGAGTTGACGTATGCAGTGAGTCATTTGAAGAGCTTGCATCTCCAGCATTGGTCTTGAACTTTTCCATGATCATTCGCTCAAACGAAGCATGTTTCTCATTTTGTAGTAAATAAGCATACAGTTGCTCATAATTGGTGTTCCTCAATCCTTTGTTAAGTTTGACTGCAGTGACAAATTTGTGCCATTCGGGATTCATGTTGTTCACAAACTTTGAATTTAGTTGGATATTTGGCATTGTCATTTTGATATTCCTCATGTCATTCACGAGCTTGTGGAACCTCACATATTATTCAGTGACATTTTCCCCTGGGTTCATCTTAAAGTTCTCAAAATCATCATACAGTTGAGACTCTTTGTCTTCTTTAGTTAATTCAGAACCGGAGAGAAGCATCTTGACATTGTCCCAAACTGCTTTGGCTTCAGTGTTGTGAATATTTAGCTTGTAGATATCCTTTGGTAGACCCTCAAGTACAATGTTTGAGGCCCTAATATCAGCATCGTATCTCTTTTTCTCCTTATCAGTAAGTTCATCATATGTCTTTGGTCTATCCAATCCTAATGTCACTGAGCCATCAGTAGCAGTTTCAAGTATGTCTCTGGTAGTCTCAACTTGGTATGGTCCTTCATCAATTGATTTGAGAATGTTAACCCCATTTTCTTTACCCAAGCAGTACAACCTGATTCGTTGAGCCCATGAGTCATAATCAGTCCTATCTAACATGGGTGGACGAGTATCTGATCCTGCTGCTTGAACGTCCTCAGCTACAGAAGAGATGATTGTAGGCACGTTGGTAGACATGATTACAGATTCCACGGGATTTTATAACTCTTTGATTAAACCGGGAAATAGATTCTTTCACGGGATTTTACTAAATCAAGAGAAAACCGTAAAATGTAACAATCAGTAACAATAATTCACCAAGTCGCTTCAAACCTTGAAGACAAATCGCTTTTCACCAAGTCGCTAGGTATACAAGTTGCTAAAGGGACAAGTCGCTAGAGAGATAAGTCGCTTGTGTGACACAAATCACTATGAAGACAAATCGCTAGACACACAAGTTGCTAGAGTAACAACTCGCTAGAAGTACAAGTCTCTAGTGACAAATCGCTAGACAAAAAAGTACGTCCACTACTTTGTCCTTTTTGTCGTTTTGTCTCAAAAGACAAATCGCTTAGGGCACAAGTCGCTTCACAAAACACAAACAAGTCGCTTAAATATAGGGACAAGTCGCTACAAAGAAATAGCTTAGTACGCAAGTCGCTTCACATAATACTGACAAATCGCTTAAACGTAGAGACAAATCGCTACGAAGAACTCAAGTACGAGACACAAGTCGCTAGGATGAAATATGCAAAAACACCACTTTTCAATCCAAAAACAACACAACCACGCTGATTCAAGCCTTCCAAATGAAAACCTAAGCACTTATAATGATTCTAAACTCAAAAGTACAATCAAAATCCAAACTTTAACACTAGAGATGATCCAAATGATGCAAATACCACTAAACTTTTTCAAACCCAAAAAACCATATAAAACCACTAGAAATCCAAGAACATGTAAGAGAGATGATCAAACCATGGCTCTTGCTACCATTTGTAACATATTGGATTTCATAAACACATCAAACCATGATGTATATAGGCGTATGACTTAAGGGTTTTAGAGAAAGAAAGTTTAGAGGTTTAGGGAACTTAGAGAGAGAAAGAAAAATCTTATTATGAGCTCCAACCCTCTACCTTGGGAGGTAGAGGGTATTTATAGTATCTTACAAAATACGCCTCCTACGGGCTGTGGATCAGACATACAGTGGGTAAAGACCCGTCCGTCCTCCATGGTGTTACTTAACTAAATACTAACTAACATTAAATAACTACGACTACGAGCTTTCTAACGATTACATATACTTGAGGTGACCGACACTTTAACAACTGGATTTCTAAATCCTAACAAACATGAATGCTCATTACTAACAAGTAATCAATGGATTCAAAAAGACAATCAAAAGCGACTTTTCATTCAATAAAAAAACTAAAAACTTAAGTTTAACTAACCGTAAAACATAAAATGTAATCATATCCATAAAAATCCGTAAATAAAAGAATATAAACAGATTTAACAAAGTCTTTTATTCTTCATCATCTTCATCTGTGCTTTCTTCATCATCACTTCCAACTTCTTCGTGATCTTGATCATCGTCATCTTCATCATCAGAATTAGAACTTTCGTGATCGGGACACCCACGTATGTTATGACCTTTTCTATGACAAAGACTGCATGTCCGCGGTTTGAATGGAATTTTCCTTGATGTTCTTTGTTTTTTTACTGCTTTCCCCTTTTCATCCGCACGTTTTATTCTTTTAGATCCTTTATTGCTAGATTTTTTAGGATTCTTGATATCAAGTCTTTTAGGTACAGTAACACCAAGCAAATCCGCATACATGGCATCCTTGTCAACTATTGGTGTTGGCATCTCATCCTCTAATTGTTTCTTCCACTCTTGAACCTTTAAAAGAAACTGAGATAACTTGTCAGTGTCGTTCCTTAAGAGACTGACACAGTCATCTATTGTTGCATGAACATCAGAAGCTATCCGATCAGTTTCTTCAAGGCAAGGACCATATCTGTGTCTCTTTTCAAGCAAATGGGTAGGAAGAACATTTTTTGTCCACAGACGATTTATGTATTGATTTGGAATTCTGGGAATATCATGAATACGGAAAACACAAAATATATGTCTACAAAGGTAACCATGTCGGTTATAATGACCGCAAGAGCATTGGACAGTGCCATCAATTTGATTAAAAATAACCTGAAATGAATCAATAAAACCATTACTGATTCTCTATTGAAACTGGATAATATTGTTTTGCATATATGCTAAATAAATAAAGTACACTTAGCATAAAAATATATAAAATAAAAATACCATTGCATCTATGACTTTATTAGATCGCTTGTCCATTTGGCGTATGTTGCACGTTACAACAGAACCTTCCAATTGGGAATTAAACTGGGAACGTGAATATAAACCCTTGTATATTTCATGTTGAACCTCCCTGAATATCGATTGTGTATACAACTCACGGGCATGTGCCTCAATTGCTAAATCAGTCAGCAAAGAAGGATTTGATCCATTTTCCTTATTGTCTAAAACACGTTGGGTGTATCTTTGTTTTTCCATGGCAGATTCGAAACACAACATAAATTGAACAAACGTGTTACCTTTGTGTGAAAAAATCTGAAAAAACGCATTAGAACTTTCTGAACGAGATGTGGTCTTCATCAAACCACACATAGGCACATCGCTAAAATAACCAGGGATCCACCTATCTCAGATTTCGTACATGTCGGACAACCATTTGTTTTCATGCAAGTTACACCTATTAATCAAATCATTCCATCGTTGTTCAAACATTTGAGGACTAATGTATGCATTCCAAATGAGTTTTTGAAAGTCTTTCTGAAACTCAGAATCAACCTCTAAATCACCTAATACCTGTCAAAACAAACAATGTATGTATAAATTGATAAATAACATGCATGCACAGTATGATGTCAAAAACATATGAGCATCAAAAACAAAAATGTCAAAACAACTATATTACGTTATCTTACTAACTCAAGTACCAGTAATCACTATGCATTCATAGTGATCTGTAACAAACATTTGAAGAACAAACAAACATATATGTTCATTAATCATTAAACCCCTATTTTTAATGATTAAACATATGTGTTCATTAATCAGTATATGTTCATTAACCTGATACAAAAAAATTTAACATGATGTAAACACTTTTTTCTAACCTGATTAAACATATATATTTAATAATCAGTATATGTTCATTAATCAGTATATGTTCATTAACCATGTATTATGCTTTTGTATTAAACATATATGTTCATTAATCAGTATACATTCATTACCCTGATACAAACATTTAGAGTATGAAGAAGAAACAAATCTGCTCAAACAAAATCTAGTGGTCTATAAAAAGATATGCAAAATGGTCCAATCAGTTTAGTACGAGTCAGAAAACAAATGAACTACAAAAAAATACCTTTTCGGGCAGCTTTTGCGTTATGTGCCACATACACAACCTATGATGAGACTGGGGGAAGATTTTCACAATAGCTTTCCTTAAAGCAGCATCTTGGTCTGTAAGGGCAAGTGGTGGCTGCTTAATATGAACTTTTAAAAACACCTCCAACATCCAACAATATGATTCGTACGTCTCATCACACAACAAAGCAGCACCAAATGTTACGCATTTTTTGTGGTGGTCAATACCAGTAAATGGGACAAAAACAAAATTATACCTGTAAAAAGAAAATTTGTTAAAAATATATAATTAATCCTCGTATGTAATGTTACAATAAATATATAAATCTGAAATTTACTTGTTAGTCCTGAAAGTAGCATCGAAGGATACAACATCACCAAATGCAACATAGTTGCACTTCATCGTTTCGTCAGCCCAAAAGAAACTGACCAACTCTCCTTCAGTATCAATATGATACTCAAAACTAAATTCGGGAACATGGTTTTTCCTGTTAATCATCTTGTCAACTAGCATCTGTGCATCTCTGTCTCCAACAAATGAGTTGACAGCACGCCTAAAATTCCTCCAATCCATTGGTGTTCCACGCACTTTATCATAACCACCCATTAGAGCTCCTTTTAGAAAAAAAAATATACGTGATTGTACTTATAAGAACGAATCATGTAATTCTTATTTATTTATATAAGGATATGTAGAAAAACATTTTTTAAAACTTTAAGGAATATATTTTAACTTCATCGACGCTAATTATATGTTACTAAACTCGCATCTTGTGTACAACATAATATCAATAGTGAAATTTAAATAGCAACATCAACATATATGTTTGCTAAATATAGTTAAATCTTGAGTTATCTAAGAGAAATTTTACAAAATTTTATTTTAACAAATTCTAATGGATATTAATATATAATGGAAAACTCATGCATAAGTATATAATTATATGTAATTACCTTTAAATACAAAATATTCAGTATTAATACAAAATATTTTTTTTTTGTCAAAACCACGTGCGTGCACGGGTATTATAACTAGTAAAATGAACCTAATTAACCTTTTGATTAAGAAGAAAAAAAAACTGAAGACTAACCTTTTGATTTAATTGGATTAGATATTCGGATGAAACCCACATTCACAGCAACATCTAAAGAAAGAATTTAAAAAGCTTTTATGGACAGGTGTCACAACATTAGGCCTTGGAAAAAATTGATGAAAGGGAAGGTAGAAAAACTCTATTTTATTAGTTAAAACTAGCTAAAAGACCCGTGAAATTCACGGGTATCTTAAAAAAACGTCGAAGTGGGTTGTAATGACAGTACGTATTACAAAGCTATTAGTTAGATAGAACCATATATAGATAAACGAATGTAAAGGGTTGCAGTTGGTGATCATCAAACAATGCATTATATGAAACACAATAGTAAAAAAAAATCAAAAAGGTAAAATAAACATTTTCAATCTTTTATTATATGAACTACAAAATAGTCAAAGAACTTCAGAAAGATAAAATAAACTTTTTTAATCCTTTATTATACAAATGTGATATACACGTACATGTAGATGCGATCATAAATTGTGTAGCACTTCTTTGTAGACCACGTTGGTGGTAGTATTAGTGAGATTTCCTTCTTCATCGAGAACAACCATCTTCAATCCTTTTTTGCTCCTAAATCGGGATATGGTTAGGAAAAAAAATACTAAGGACCCAAGATGGTAGAATTGGATATTGGGTCAAAAAGGGTCATTAGTATACTATTACATTAGCATAAAAAATGAATCATCTATGAAGTTTGAGCAATACTAAGGGGGTGTTTAGGTTAGCTCACTTTTTGCGACTAATGAGCTTATTGATGCAAGGTAATCGTCTCTCGACCTTCAAGCTCTCTTGTATGGTCTGTGACCTGCCACCAGCGATATATATTGTGTTATATCAGTTCCATACATATCATTTGGAATACCACTTGATATAGATGTAAATTAAACTTATTCAAGCCGTCAACAACTCCAAGTCAAATTTAAATCATATCTAATCTAGATTATATTAAACATTATCAACTAATTAAATCCGACTCGACGCAACATTTTTTATATGAATGGATTGATTGACATATTCAATCTGAAAGATTGTCTCATTCAAGATTCTTTTGAGACTTTTAGTGATCATGATCTAGTAGTAGAGTGTATGACTTGAACCTAATGACAACATTTCAAGCCAACTCAACATGTGTACACATGTCATAGATTCTTATGTATGAATTGCAATTAATAATAGTACATGTGCCACTTTATAAAGCATGGGGACCTTATTCAAGTGTAACGTTATAATTTTATTAAAAAAAAATAAAAAAAAAAAAAAAAAAAAAGTCGTCTGATATATCCATTTAACGCATGTGCTCTAATATATGTATGCAAATTGGCCCATATGTGGTTTGGTCGGTCCTTAAACTTCAAACTATGGGTAGTACTCTAGTAGTTAAGTAACTTTCTTTTTTATCTATTTAAACCATGATAAATTGATAACTCAAATTATGCCTATGACAAAGAGCAAACGAAAAGAAATTTCTTCATATCTTGTGTAGCACATAAACATTGACACAAACACGGATACGTAAAAGCAATAGATGGTTAGGAAATTTTCATGTCGATGTAGTGTTGCCTATGTTCCCTTCAAGGGTTCTGAGTGAAACTTTCTTAAAAAACTGTAAAAAAAGCAATTTGTATCATACAAATGTCTAACATTAGCAATCTCAATAGAAGAAATTATAAACTTAACCAAAGTTTTCACCATCAGAATGGTTTGCGGTAAATTAATTAGAGAGCGTCATTTTATCTTCCAATTAAACTTATCTTGACTCGGGGTTTTAACATATACACAAGAAGTTAACCGTTGTGAACCGTTACCCAAACCTAGGCAAACCCATTCGTTTTGCCACCTGTATGAGTCATAGTTCCTTTTTAGCTTTAGACATACCTTCTTTAGCGCACTCTTTGGTGTTGTCTTTTTCATTAAAAAAGCTCGTTGGTGGTGTAGCACTAAAGGAAAAAGTTTGTCTTAGTCTTACGAATTAGATCTATGCTTAATCCTGCAACACAATTGCCATGATTTAGTATATTAAATCTATCAATCGCCATGCATAAAATGTTACATGTGAGTATGTACAGAAACATATTATAACTTCTTCATAAACATATATAAAATGATAAGGTTTATAAACTTCATTGTTGTTTGTAGCTGCAATTTATGTGCTTCTTACTAGTTAAACTTTTCTTCAAGTTTCGGAAAAGATGAAATTTACAAAAGAGGTTATAAACCTGTAGTTAATACATGTCACAGTTAAAGTGGGTATTTTCAGTAGGAACATATAAGCTGATAAAAAATTATAATTGGAATTCGTATCAGATAAGCTACTTCAGTGGTATCCTAATAAGCAAATGACTTGTCCTATGTGCAATAAATAACATGATTCTCACAGCTACTTGTTCTTTAATTGTGAGAGTTCTAAGCAAGTCGGAACTACATGCGTCTTTATGTCCTAGATGCTTCCTTTATAACACTTTGTTATTGGACATTCATTTGAACCTAAGAAGGCAAGCTACAACATTTAAGATATAATAACATCTATTCTTCCTTGCTTGCCTACATAATAAAAGCCACTTTCACCAGCAAATCATAAAGTATTACTTACGCATACAGATTCACGACCTACTTACCAATACAATTTTATTTAACATTTAACCGATACTAAATAACTATGAATCACAATAGAGTAACTACTAACGTAACAAATACGAATTCACACAGACAACAAAATCACAATATCCGTAAGATCTACATCATATATTTTAAACATAAGTACATAATCATTGCCAATTACAAATCCATGGACCTTTAGTTACACCTGTGCCACACCATCATCATTATGAAAGCTTGCTTTTAGCCTCTTATATCAGTAGCCACTATTTAAAAGATCTGATTACTGAACCCTAAATAATCGAAATCATTCAAATCAATACCAAAAAAAAATTAGTGTACCTTTTGTGCAGATTTTTTTGACATCTGTGATAACAAACATGGGGTTATGATCGTGTTTTCGATTTGTGGAGGAATAACTATTATAGGATCTTGATTTTAGGAGGACATAGGATTTTTTTGGTTGTGAAGAATTGTTGGGGAAGATTTAATTTTCGGTAGTTATAATTGGGAAAGATAGTGTTTTTGGTCAATGAGTCTGACTATTGATTGCAAAGAAACAGATCAATATATATATATTTTTTTTTTTTTTACAAAGGTAAAAGATCAATTTTTTTTTATTAAAGTCGTAGTTATGTATTTTTAATATGTCACGTGTCAATCTCTGGTTAAGAACTTCGTTTTGAAAAAGTAAGTGGTTTCTTGCAGTTGGAAAACGCAGTTTTGAAAACGCACTTTTTGAAAATGCACTTTTAAATAATCAACCCCAAATACCCTCTAGATAGATATAAAGGGTGCGTTTGGTATGGGTATATGGGAATGAGGATATGGGTTTGAGAATGAATTAATGTGTTTGCTTTAAAGATATGGTTTGGCCACACCCTCAAAACAAAGGTTTCCCCACACCATCCTATATTAGCTGGTTTCAAGAAACCATTATCTTTTCTATCCAAAAAATAATAATATAAAATTTGATTCTAGTCCTTATCATCACAGTCAAAGTTTTCATCTCAATTTGCATTACATTTTCACCAAAAACCAACTTTATGTTCTTCAAATTCCTCGCTTCAAGTTTTATGTGCCAATGTTTTCATGTCGCCGCCAACCACCTGCTACCCACCATTTGTTGTCGCTACCGGTGGCCAGATGATTACTAAAATTTGGTATTGATAAAGATTGATTCCATAGTTTCTATGATAAATTCTTGAAAACCATATACCAACCTGGAACTTGGTCTCATATTTTTTTTGTTGGGTCCTTTTGATTGTGGTTGAAAAATATTGATGAAGATGCACCCAAATGGAGATGACGATTAAAACACAGTGCAATCTCTAGTTAGGTAAGGATAAATAGGATAATCATTATTTTGTTTAATTATTACTATTTGTTATTGAATGGAAGAAGATCACAAAAGTTGGAAAAGACTAGACAAGCTTTGGTCTCTGCATTTGCGTAGCAAGGTGGAGAGAAAGCCAGGAGTGATTTTTTAGATTACTGGTGCATTTTTGGCAAAAATTGGAATATTTTATGTTTTCGTTAATAACAAGAACTTGGAGTAAAAAAAATCAATATCCAAATATGATAAACCAAACAATAGGTTTCAAAATTACTTTCAAGCTCATACCCATTTCCATTCCATTCAATAGCCAAACCCATACCTATAGTCATTCCCTCTGACAAATCAAACGGGCCCTAAATATGGGAATAATATTGCTGCTGTTTGCAGCAGGTTGTTGCCTGCTTTTCTTTGAAAAGTGGATTTTAACATTTTTACATACAGCCCTCAAGTTTTACAATTTTCACAATTGATCCCCAGTGTATACCTCGCAGTAGACAAGTTCCCTGCAGTTAGCTGCAGGGATTATTTCCCCATATAATATTTGATCTTGACTTTTTAAATTCTCATCAAACCATAACTAGATAACTACTACTTTCCTACTAGATAATAAAAAGATGTCACAATGTCACATGACCCACCATGCTTCCATACCACAATCATTAATTATTTTTTGGGCTAATTCCCAAAAGGGGACAAAAAGTTGGGCATTGATCACTTTGAGGTACAAAAATAAAGCCTCTTCCCAATTTGGTCATGTGTGAATGTGCGAATGTGCAACTCCACCAAAATAGTGACACGTGTCCACCAAAATGTTAGACAACAAGTACTCTTTTAATTTCCAAGAGGGTACAACAAGTACAGTGACAACCAATGCCTCGTTTGACTTTGTTATACAAATGTGCGAACGGTGAATGTGCGAATGTGTGAATGTAACATAACTTTATGGGGAATACACACATGTAAGGAATCAAATCTGTACCAAAATCTATCTTTTATTTTATCGGGAATGAGCAAACAACCGAAACACTTTTACACATAAAACACTTGAAACACTTTTACACATAACACTTGAAACACTTTTACACATTAAACTTTTTAAACACACACATCAAAACTCTTGAAACACACACCGATCATCTTCTTAAACACACACAACTAAACTCTTAAACACACACATTGATCATCTTCAACCCCTGATCATCACCAAAATTTTGAAACACAAACAATGTCTTCTAATCCATCGTCATCTAATCCAACACGACCATTTCATGTAAGTTTTATTTTCATTTTCAATTTAGGGTCCCCTTACTTTTAATTTATTAGGGGGTTTTACTGCATTAGTTTAATTTTTGTTACTATTTTGATTTTCAATTATGTGGTAAATGCTCGGGTCACGATAAGAACTAGGTTATCCCTTCTGACAAAGATACGAGATAGGTTGGCTTGTAGGGAGGATAATTCATTTAACCTGTTTAGGAGTACTGTGTTCGGACCGTGGTTAAATATTAGAACAGTTGAGCATGATAATCATGTTCTTAATTTCCTGCTCCAACACCAAAGGAATGTTGAGAATCGAAGATTTGCTACACCTTTTTTTTTATGTGGGGGGACACAGTTTAGAGCTGGGTATGAAGGAATTTTGCCTTATCACTGGATTTCGATTCGGTAAAATCTCTTTAGACCATTTGCATGATGCTGAATTGAGTTTTTTGAAGCGTGTGTTCCCGGGTTATGGTTATTTGAAGGGTGATGACCTATTGAGGATGCTGGAGAGTCAGGATTTCATGCACATAACCGTTGAGGATGCTGTCCGTGTTTGCCTTCTCTTAGCAGCGGACTATGTTTTCATGGGTCAAGAGCTAAGGCATGTGATGACCTCAGAAATTATTGTTTTAGCTGAAAATTTTGATGCATGGAACTCCTTTCCTTGGGGGCAGCATATGTGGTTCGAATTTCATGAGCGGATCTATAATCTTGTTTCTAAGAACAGAACCAAGTACATGGAATGTTATGCAAGACAGGGAGCGGCCTTCCAAGCAGTGTATAACTTGTATGGATTTGCTTTTGCTCTGAAGGTTAGTATACTTTGGTTTCAAATTATATATAATTCAACAATGTTTATATATAAGTGAATGCGTTTGTTAGTATACTTTTTTCATATGTAAACTGTTAGTCAAATACAATCGTTTTGACCCACTTTACAACCCATTTGATTTAGTGATTTAGAATGCTCTGTTTTTGAAACAGGTAAAATTCCTTTCATCAGTGGCTAAGTGTGTTTACTTTTGTATTTTTAAATTCCTCATTATTAGTCGAAATCAGTTGCAATTTTGGATTTTGAGAATTTGGTTGGTGGTTTTCATCAGTATATTTTTAGATTAATTTTGATAATTTTCTAAATCAGATTTAGAAGTGTTCAAAGTAGGCTGTTTTTACAAAAAGTGCCCTGTTTCTAAGAACTCAGCATAGAATAGTGGTTAGTTGTAGCTTGTTTGTGTTATTAAGACCTCTAGGGACAACAAAAATAATTTGTGTTCTTAAGAAATTTTGAGGAAAGAAGAGGAAAATAAGCTATGAAAAGTGATGGGCGATTTAATAGGATTTTGGACCACAAATCACGCGCCCATATTTGGGCTGTTTTGGAAGGGAATGATTCAATTAATTGAAATGACCAAACTGTCCTTTATTAACATATTTTATATTTTGCTTTTCCCTACCAACTAGATCTCACGTTATGTCAATTCATGTCTTGAAGAAGAATTTTATCAATTACCATTTACAAGAAGAACAACCATTTTTTAATGAAAGTAAGTGGTTTGTGTGTGACTTTGATTCATCACTCTTGTATGGTTTGTGTTGAAAGAATTTGTTATTTTGTATTGTTTAAAGTTTGCAATTGTCTTTTGTTCTTAGGTTTTTTTCAAGGTTTAGGATTATTTCATTATAAAACCTTGTTTCTAGTTAGTTGATTTTGGTTGAGTTGTTGTACTAGTTTTGTTTGTTTAAGTGAAATTCAAAGTCATAAGTCAAAGTACCCAGGCTATGACCCAAAAGTACATTGGGTAGTAGCAACAGCCACCTGAATTTATGTACGCAAAGTTACCTATAGTAGCAACAGCCACCTGATTTTGGTTGAGTTGGGTAGTAGCAATAGCCACCTGATTGCTCATTTATGGTTATTATCATTCCATGGTTTTTTTGAGTTATTATCAAATTTCCTAAGTCAAAAGTCATATTTTAAAATGTGGTGCCATCTAACATAATATTTGTTTATATTACAGATTTTTGTTCTTGAAAGCTTTCCCAACTCAAAGCTGTGGTGGGACAAAGATGATACTGCTGTTCCCCGGGGTGTTGCTTGGGGTAATGTCACAGCTTTTCACAAAAGTGATTATGTCAAGGTTTTTGTTACCAAACCACCACCACAAAAAATGGTTCCAACTGCTGCGGAACAAGGTTCAACTTGGTGGATGAGCAACTTAGAGTATTTCAACAGTCCACACGCCTCCTGTGCAAGACCCTATATTCCCGTTAAACGGGATAAGATCAAGTCAAGGGTTTCCCGAAAATTTATTCGTGAAGAGGTTCGCATGGAGGTTCATGTCTGCACTGAGGTTCGTACTCAGGTTATGGAGGAGCATGCTGTTGAAGAAAGTGATAGTGATGATTGCCTCAAACACATGACCAAAAGACAACTTTACGAGAGGATGATTGCTATGGAAGCTTCGTTTAATTCTCGTATAGCTGCTTTAGAGCAAAATAAGCATCCGGCTAATGAAGGAGTTGGTGTTGTTGATGAAGGAGTTGGTGTTGTTGATGAAGGAGTTGGTGTTAACCTTCCAGTTAATGAAGAAGTTGACCATCCAGCTAATATTGTTGATGATTCACATGTTAACCTTCCAGTCAAAGAGGCAGTTGAGCAGAAAGCCAATATTGTCATTGAACTATTTGGTGATCTCCCTGAGCCAAACAAAGTGGCGGAAAATGTTCAACATTCAAAGGTGTGTGCTGAGCAGGAAACAAAGCAGCCTATGGAAGAGGTTTCCGAAGATAACAACAAAGTCAATGTGGAGCAGGAAGCAAAGCAGCCTATGGAAGAGTTTTCCGAAGATAACAATAAAGTTGATGTTGAGGAGGAAGCAAAGCAGAAGGAAGATTTGGTATTTAAAGACATATATGTTACGACCACTGGACAGGTAACTATTGAATCATTTTTGTACTATTTGCATAAGTTTAGACCATCATATATATAATTAAATTTATTTATTGTTTCAGGATTCAACAAAGGATTTGGAAGATTTAATTGATTTCTCTTCTCTTCCGGATAATATGGTATGCACATTTCTCTTCCGCATAATATTATTTAATATCATTATAACTAGTTAATAGTGTATGCTGATATGTATAATTTTGTATCTAAGTTTCAGGATGTAAATGGTTTAGATCCGCAGGTTGATGTTGGTGTAACACATGAAGATGGATGTTGGTGGCACAGATTACTCGGGAATTAATATGGTATGCAATTTCTATTTATTAAGTTTCATGATTGTGGACATATAGTCCGGACTGGGCCAGGAATGGGTCAGGCCCGGCAGACAGCGGCCCACTCTACGCCTAAACCCTAATACATGCACTATAAATACATGGCTGGATCTCCTTCTTGAGGACATGATATATGTGACGATAACAAATAAAGAGGTTACTCTAACCATAACTCATCACATCGCACCGATACTAACTTGACCGTCGGAGGTGGACCCCGGGGCTACGGCCTCGGGTCCACTCCTAACGGGTTCTCTTTGTTGACAGGTCTACTTAGGGCTCGGGAAGACGACGAACGGCCAGGGAGAGTCGTCGAATCCAGCCCGCGCCAGATTATATATCAACAAGTTGGCGCCATCCTTGGGACCACGAATAAACTATGTTTCGTGTTCTCATATTACCGAAAGCATAAATCAATCTCTAAAGTCGGTAACTCTAAATCCCTATAATCGATTGACCATATATTCTGATATAGAATATTCGCACCTTTAAAGTATAGTCTTACATGCATGCTTTAAACCATATATTCTGATATAAATCCTGACGTATAGTCTTACATGCATGCTTTAAAGTGTCATTCGCAATTAATGCTTTAAAATACCATTCGCAATTAATGCTTCAGATACAGTGAAGATACATGCATGCATGTATTCATTCTATAATTTAACTGTACATGCATTATATTCTCATGATTATACAAATATAAGGATCATGATATTTCTTTACATAAGATACAAGAAAAGAAAAGTCCGCACGATCGGACCTATTTTATATTTTAGTCCGCACGGTCGGACTTAAGAAAAAGTCCGCACGATCGGAGCTATTTTATCTTTTAGCCGCGAATTAATTCGCGCAAATACTGTTTTTACGGTTGGTATGCCTGTTCGCGCTCGAACAACGCAGTCGCGATAAATATACCTGCGCTAGGCCGTGCGTTCGGACATCTTCGTAGATTAGCTACGAGCAAACACCACGATGCTAGTCAATCGCCACGAGCGCACTAGACCAAAGGCCGTGGTCATGTTATGTTCATCTGCGATCATCCACAAACGTTCGAGTCCATGCGGTCACGATATATCCATCTGCGTCTATTAGTAGCGGTCACGGTACGTCCATCCGGGTTTTTTTTATATAAAAAAAATAAAAAAATAATCAATTATTTTTTGTAAAACCTCGCGATAGGGGTAATTCGCATTGCTAATTCTCTTATGTGTTAAGCTCATATGCTATGTGATATATATTGCTTCACTTCATTAGGTTTTATATATTGCGATTCGCAGCATATACTTTTAATGTTTGCATTAAGTGTTTTACGTAGGCATAACTAAGTTTAATGCTCCTACACGAGTAGCACCACCAAACTTGGGGGCTACCAGGGTATATACTACCACTGTTTCCGTACGCGTCACGCAGGTATATTTGGAAGCAGATCGTATGTAAGAGGTATTGCAAGCCCGATACAAAGACGGATTTAAATATTCGCACCATCTTGCCGTAGGGGAGACGTCCTCTGTCAGTTGTAAAGACGGATGTAATGCGCGCAGAAGCACGTCTTCTGTCGCACCTCTTTGTCGCGCACAGCGCGCACTTCTGCTACAGAAGCACGTCTTCTGTCGCACTTCTTTGTCGCGCACAGCGCGCACTTCTGCTACAGAAGCACGTCTTCTGTCGCACCATGCTGCGTCGCTACTGGTACAAAAGGTACGCCCTTATCCAGGATGCAGCATGCGGGATCCACTTTCACCATTGTGAGACTCTCACAATCGCGATGTCACACTGTGGCGGGAAACCTAGCATATGCGCTAAACAGGACAGCGCCATGGGCCAAGTGAGCACTGTCGCATTTGGGCTGCGCAGTATGGTCCGTCCCATGTGCACACTTGAGTTGCGCACACATGGCCCATGCCGACATGATTGATTAGGCCTACGCGGCCATGAACATAACTTAAGTCTAGCATAACATAGCCATGTACTATCTCATACTAGACTTGGGGGGCTTGTGGACGTATAGTCCGGACTGGGCCAGGAATGGGTTAGGCTCAACAGACAGCGGCCCACTCTACGCCTAAACCCTAATCCATGCCCTATAAATACATGGCTGGATCTCCTTCTTGAGGACATGATATATGTGACGATAACAAATAAAGAGGTTACTCTAACCCTAACTCATCACATCGCACCGATACTAACTTGACCGTCGGAGGTGGACCCCGGGGCTACGGCCTCGGGTCCACTCCTAACGGGTTCTCTTTGTTGACAGGTCTACTTAGGGCTCGAGAAGACGACGAACGGCCAAGGGAGAGTCGTCGAATCCAGCCCGCGCCAGATTATGCATCAACAATGATTAACTGGATAAAACTGTTTTTGATATCATTTTTCAGGATTTGAATGGTTTGATCGATGAGCAGATGGATGGTGATTTCACGGATAACTCAGGAGTTGTGGTATGCAAGTTTTAGTACCTAGTTCAATTTATATTTCTTAAATTTCATCATTAACTGGATTAAACAGTTTTGCATCTCATTTTCAGGATTTGAACTCTTTGTTTGATGAGGCTATGGATGATGATGTTGTAACTGTAAGGGTTCCGTTTGAACGAGAGAGAAAGAAGAGCCGCCACGTGTCTTCTCCATACACAGCTCCACCACCTACCACACCAAGAAGGGCCAGAAAGTGTCGACCTAGATCTAAGATCTATAAATCTAAGATACAGTCCCTTGTTGGTCCTGATGGAAGTGAGATAAAAGTTGAACCATGGAAAGAGGTACTTATACTTAATTAGTATTCAATTCATTTTTGTTTAAGCTTATGGTAGTTATTAGAAGTCATATACTTAATATGTAGAATTTCGGCTGGTAGCCTTTAGTATAGAATTTTCAAGGGCCAGAAGTGTCGTCCTAGATTTATTCTCTTGTTTCAATTGATTTATGTAACGGGTCAAAATGGATAAAACAATTTTCAGGACAAAAGAAGGCTTTTTTTATTTCGGCTGTTACCACTTTACAATCAGGACAAAACAATTTATGTAACGGGTCAAAATTGACAAAGAAGGCTTTTTTTAGCACTCCTTGTTAGTATCCTTATTCAAAATTGACAAAGAAGGCTTTTTTTAGCACTCCTTGGTTTTCCTAGTGACAGGTCTGAATTCAAGCCTAATCTTAAGATTCTTATAGAATTGACCCTTAATTCCTATGACTTTAGGCTTAGTATTATTTTTATTACCTTGCACACCTGCACCTGCACTAGTCCCAACTTTATTAGTCTCTTCATTTACTTCACCTAGGTGCAATCATTATGCCAAAATACCTTCCACTTACTTCACCTAGGTGGTATCCAGCTATACTCCATAGTGACAAACTTAGAACATGAAACCACAACTTCAGTAGGTCGTATGTTTCTTTATTTTGGTCAGGCATATACGGACATGCAAATTGAAACCTTTTAACAGTATGTGTATGAT
This sequence comes from Chrysanthemum seticuspe, assembly GCA_019973895.1. Classification (NCBI taxonomy): domain Eukaryota; kingdom Viridiplantae; phylum Streptophyta; class Magnoliopsida; order Asterales; family Asteraceae; genus Chrysanthemum; species Chrysanthemum seticuspe. Next base: position 55,640,562 of record BPTQ01000008.1, on the reverse strand, counting down.
AAGGTTTTAAAAGGTACCATTTTGAGGGGTCGTTTTAGTCCTTATTTGATCACTTTTGTATCCGTTATTGCTTAATATCGTTCCTTTTCACTTTTTAGGTCTCTTGAAGGCAAAATGCTGGAATGGCACTTATTTGGACGAAAAGGCGCGAATATATGAAGAAAATGGCCAAAGTCAAAATCGAGACACTCACAGCTGCTGAAATTAAAAGGCGACGGCGTCAGGTGCTAATGGCGACGTCGTCCCAAGATTTTTGTGACGGTTCAGAACCCAAAATTCGTATTTTCAAGTGACGACGTCTAGTTGTGAAAGAGTATGCCGTCGCTACTCAGACGGCCTAGATGCAATCCAGACGACGTCAGAAGCTGAAGAAGACGGCGTCACGGACATAAGGTGACGCCGTCGCAAGGTTAACATGGCCAAGACGAAACCCTAATGACGGCGACATGACGGCGTCACTAAACATAAGGTGACGCCGTCGCATATGTAATCTTATATATAGAATCCGAATTTTTCAGTCTTTTGGGAGAGAGTCTTTTGGAGTGAAAACCTAAAACCGAACCTAAGGTGTCTTGTACAGTATTTTAGGGTTTTAAACCCTATCTTACATCAAGATAAGTCTTTACTTCATTAATTCAATTATGTCTTTGATTATTTGTGTGTATGCTTGCATGTTCTCCATGTCCGGCTAATTTATTTGTGTGTTTGCTTAGGAAGTATGAAACTTAATTATTGAATATTGATTGGTTGTTTCTTATCTTAGTTGATTAATGATCTAGTAATGCGATAGGTCATTCGTTGTGTACTTAATGCTTGATTCATCTTTGTGAACCTTAGAATATAATTACCTGAGTAGTTGTAGGCTAAACCATCCAAAGAGCGCCTTAGAGTAGGAGTTTATCATCCCTAGTGGGTTTGTAGACGAGACCCTTTGGTAAGTTCAAAGAGTTAGGGAGAAACGCATACCCTACAACCTTAGACACACAACGCAACTAAGAATAAGACGTGACAACTCAACCATCAATAGGAGATAATTAAGGAGTAGTACAACCTAAGTAAACACATCTTTAAACTATCATACGAGCACACATTAATTAGACATAGACTCCCACAACCTTAGTTTAGATAATTAGATAATAGTAGAGTAATCGGTAGAAATACCAACCCCCCCCCCCAAATCCAATACCCGAGATTCGTACCTTTCCATTTCATAAAATATAAAAAGATAAAAAAATAATCTTCCTCAACCTTAACCTTAGCGTAGTAACTCCTTACTAGCATTCCTATTCCCCTAGAGAACGATATCAATACGCGTGGCTTACCCTAATTACTACACTACAACGATTAGGTTCACTGCCTATAGTGTTATAAAACTTGCTCGAAGAAAAGGAAGTTTCCTTGACCCCGAACGACGCGTGTAGCGTTATCAAGTTTTTGGCGCCGCTGCCGGGGAATAGAATAGCTAGTTAGTAGTCCACATCGTTTAGGTTCTTTGCTTGATTCCTATCAAGTAAATTTTTTCTCATTTTTAGCTTTCTCTTAGTCTATCCCCCTTCTTCGTGACCTTTGTTCGTAATCCCATCACTTTTTATCATGGAAGGTGATAATCAACCACCACTCATCAACCCACCGCCAAATGACCCACCAAGAGCCCGTACTCTTGGTGAATACTCGAGACCAAGCCACCTAGGCTATAGGAATACCATTGAGCTTCCCGACCAAGCCCAAACTACGGCCCTGCGATCCGACACCATCCGGTTGGTGCAAAACGGATGTGCATTCCATGGACTTCGTTCCGAAGATCCAAATCAGCATCTGAGGGATTTCCTCAAAATTGTCGATTCCATCGACCTTGATGCTACTACTCGGTAGACCACGCGCCTGCGTCTCTTCCAATTCTCTCTACGGGACCAAGCTAGTAATTGGCTTGAGCGACTTCCCGCCGGCTCCATCTCAAGTTGGGATGATCTTACCTCTCGCTTCCTTGCTCAATTTTTCCCACCGGGGAGAACCACTAAGCTTAGGAATGACATCTTGATGTTCTAACAACGTCAAGGTGAATCTCTCTACGAAGCATGGACCCGATTCAAGGACTTACTTCATAAAGTCCCTCATCACGGCATTGATCTTTGGCTCCAAGTCCAAATCTTTTATGATCATGTCAACTTCCCCACTAAGCGATCCATTGACCAAGCGGCCGGTGGAAAACTTAGTGATCTCACCGCAGAAGAATCATGGGAAATAATAGAGGACCTCGCCCTCTATGACAACGAAAGTTGGGATGACCCCCGTGAGCTGCCCAAAACCGTCAAGCCAATCTCCTTGCCTTCCATCAACTCACAACCTTCCGACCGTAGGATGATCGAACTTGAAGATCAAGTTAAATTCCTCATGAGTTCCTACGAAAATCCTAAGTCTTCACACCATGTGAACAAAGTTTCTTCCTCGTGCGAGCCGTTTTGTGATCCTCATAACACGCGCACTAGCACCCGATCCCCCGAACACGCTTCTGTTGACTACGCATCCTCGTGTATTAATGGAGCGGGAGGAAGATTCCCTACAACACCCGGACCTAGGAATTTCAATGAAACCCGTGAAGCATGGAAAAACAAGCCCGACTTCTACTGGGGACAAACCAAAGAATTCACCTCTAATGATTTCTCATGGCCCCCACCTAACGGTCCTAACCAACAAAACATCGAAGGGATGTTGCAAAACCTAGTTGCATCCCAAGAAACCCAAATGGCTAAGCTCTCGGACCACTTTAACCATCAACAAGCCGAGATGGATAGGAATAGACAACCTTTTGAAAGCCATAACTAATAGTGATAAGAAGGTTAGTGCTATCTCAACTCCCGAGCCTTCAGGTATAGAGATTAAGGATCCAAGCAAGCTAACTAAGCATGTCCAATTCGTCAATACCATCGCCTTAGTTGAACCTAATGAAACAAATGACGAAGAGGACTATACACTTGTGGATGAGGAGATACCCGAGGAAGTAGATGAAGTAGACATTGACTATTTCAACAAATTTCCTACGGAAGAAGAACTATCTCGCCACCCTCACTTAGTGCGTGACCTCCGTCACATGTATGTTAGGAAAAGTCCTCGAATCAAGTTTGGGAACCCTTGGAATCTTAACATACCATGTGTCATAGGACACCTTTTTGTGGCAAAAGCCTACATTGATCGCAAGTCCCCAATCAACATAATGACTAGCACCTACTACAATTGGATATTGAAGAAGCCTATTCCAACTAGGCAAGACCCCAATGATCCTAATGTTAGTTGCAATTTTCTCGGAAGAATTAAGGGATTGCCCGTTTATGTAGGTAGTTTCGCGTTTCCTACGAACTTCATAATTGTGGAGGATATTAGCACGGCCATAGACCCTAGCTTGTCCCATGTTATTCTAGGAAAACCTTTCATAGAAAGCACCAGGATGACCTATGACCCCTCGTTAGGAGTAGTGCAATTCAAGAATAAGACCGATGACATAGCTTACCAAATGCCGTTTAAGATTGAGAAGTTTTCATCACTCTCTAATGATGAAAAGGAACTTAAACTGTCGGTCTATTATAGGAATGATGAGGATAGGGAAAAAGGTGTTGATTATGTTATGGCTAAGATTTTCGGATTCTATAAGGATTGCTTGAGCCTAGGACCGGAATATAGGACCGATTGGGGAGAGGATGAACTCTTAGAGAAGTGCATGTTAGGGCACTTCTACAACATGGAATCCCCCATTAGAGACCGTCAAGAGGGCGGTAATGAGAAAACGTAGGAGCACGACTATGAGTCTAGCTACAAGACTCTTAAATAAAGAAAAGCGCTTCGTGGGAGGCAACCCATACTTAATTGTTTGCTTGTTAGTGTCATATATATTTTATTGATTGTTTATCCTCATGTTTAAATTTGTAAAAATGCTTTATTTTGTTTTTAACCTCGTCTTAATTGCATATAAAAGTATTTTACATAAGGGATAAGTGTAGGGAGGATTACACACGTTTTCAAAAGAAACGTAAACATGAGAATAACAATTAACTAAAAGATATTTATGTTTGTTTGTTCGAGTCAAATGCTTGTATCGAGTCATAATGGATGTTTTGCAGAAATTTTTCCAGATTTTAAAGATGTAAATTTTCCAGAATTTTTTCCAGAAAATCGCAGACCAGTTTTTGTCAGGATAACCTGATGGCGTCAGGATTGCAACCTGACGGCGTCAGGAAGGAGTAAAAACATCAGATTACTTTTTTCTCGTTTTCTGAGCTACTTATAAATTTTTGGAATTTTCCAGGTCTTAATTTTCTTAGAAATTCTGTAAACATCCATTCCACAAGCATTATATCCTAGTTTAAATCGAGTATTATATATATTATTACCGCCGATTTTACGCGAAGGTTTCGTTTGTTCTCTTCAAGTGTGCAGGTTTAGTTTGTCAAGAAGAAGTTACATAAGATTGGAAGGAGCTTTTCACGCAATAATTCTTCTTGAAAAGGATTTAACCACCACTTTACACGGATCCTACCGAGCTAATCAGGGGAGTATTAGTTTCTTTCGTTTTTAATTACCTTCTTTTATCATAACTTTGATACTTTCGGGGAACATTGGGGACAATGTTCAGTTTAAGTGTAGGGAGGGAAAATAAAACGGGAACTTTGAAACTATGCTTATCCTTGACTATTTGCTTTGTCCAATTTGTGATTGTGTAATAAACCATGAGAAAATGTCGGTTAGGGTAATTTTGGCACCAAATTTAAAATTTTTTATGACATATAGGAGTGGGCCATTAGTCTTAACAAAAGCGTCTCATGGATAGGAAGTTGCATGACTAGCACAAAAACCCTTTACCACCCAAATTCCACCAAAATGTGAGGATCGCCCTTAGATTAGTAGGAATTAAAGCATTCATCTTCAATGCTTAGAGTGTGAACCGGTAGTATATTAAATTCTAGAACTTGTTTTGTGATGCATTCCGAGATCGCAAGTGAGGCTACACTTGTGTAGTTAGGAATAACTAAATGATAAGAGGCATTAGGATAACCCTTGTTTGATACCTGTAATATAATTACTTCTTCCATATCGGTTGAGTAATTCCCCCACACCCTTTGCGTTGTACTCATCTTTAGTACACGATACCCCTAGTTAACCCCTCAGAGCCTATCCTTTTCGCGGTTCTCGTGATGTTTCGGTTTTTCCGAAATATCAATGAAGAGCATTGTTTACACCCCACCCCCAAATATACACCCAAATCGCCTTAGCCTACCCCTTATGCACTCACTTTTAGTGCAAATGTTTGTTATCACCTTAAACCCTTATTTCAATTATCTAGTTGCTTGCATAAGTTGCTAAGTCGAGTCATATCATTTGTATACAGTTTTGGGACGATTGGGATTCATGGGAAAAGTTAAAGTTTATGAAATGACGGGAAGGGAACGTTAAAATTCAAATTCCCTTTGTTTGCGTAATAATGTACCCCAAGTGTTTTGATCTTTTCAATTCGGGTCAAATTAGTGTTAGAGTAATAAAAACTCAAGTGTAGGGATATGTCTATAAATCCCTAGTATTTTGATGTTATCTTAGAGGATGGTAGAGTAAAAGTGTATGAAAAAAAAAAAAAAAAATCGAAAAAAAATAGAAAAAGAGAAAAAGAAAAAAAAATAGAGTGAAAAAAAAAAAAAAAAAAAAAAAACATACGGGCTACCATTCTACATCTATCCTTTAAATTTATGTTTATTTATTTCAGTTATCTAGAGTTTAGAGTGTCGAGTCTTGGCTTAGCAACGCCATTCTTCGTATGCATTTAACATAGAGATTTTTGACTTGCCACCACTAAATAGCCTATCCCACCAAACCCTTGTTTCCCTACCGTAAGCCTAACATTACAACCCTTTAAAGACCTCTTTGATAGTCTTTCCTAGGTGCTTACGCCAAAGCGATGAAGGTTTGATCTATTCTCAAGCATATGGTAATCTATGTACTAGGACCGGTTAATGAGTGTTTATCTTCCATTTCCTTTTTGTTATATTTCATATATACACCCGAGAGAGATGTGAGTATCCAAACACCCCATGTGAGGTGCTAGTATGTAATTTCCGTGCTTGTTATGACTTTTGCGGGGCTTATATGTGTTGTGGACCGTTTTGAATTAATGTTTCATGACCCCTAACTTATAAATTAATTGGCTAAAAGCACATTTGCTTGAGGACAAGCAAATAACAAGTGTAGGGATATTTGATAAGGTTTTAAAAGGTACCATTTTAAGGGGTCGTTTTAGTCTTTATTTGATCACTTTTATATCCGTTATTGCTTAATATCGTTCCTTTTCACTTTTTAGGTCTCTTGAAGGCAAAATGCTGGAATGGCACTTATTTGGACGAAAAGGTGCGAATATATGAAGAAAATGGCCAAAGTCAAAATCGAGACACTCACAGCTGCTGAAATTAAAAGGCGACGGCGTCAGGTGCTAATGGCGACGCTGTCCCAAGATTTTTGTGACGGTTCAGAACCCAAAATTCGTATTTTCAAGTGACGACGTCTAGTTGTGAAAGAGTAGGCCGTCGCTACTCAGACGGCCTAGATGCAATCCAGACGACGTCAGAAGCTGAAGAGGACGGCGTCACGGACATAAGGTGACGCCGTCGCAAGGTTAACGTGGCCAAGACGAAACCCTAATGACGGCGACATGACGGCGTCACTAAACATAAGGTGACGCCGTCGCATATGTAATCTTATATATAGAATCCGAATTTTTCAGTCTTTTGGGAGAGAGTCTTTTGGAGTGAAAACCTAAAACCGAACCTAAGGTGTCTTGTACAGTATTTTAGGGTTTTAAACCCTATCTTACATCAAGATAAGTCTTTACTTCATTAATTCAATTATGTCTTTGATTATTTGTGTGTATGCTTGCATGTTCTCCATGTCCGGCTAATTTATTTGTGTGTTTGCTTAGGAAGTATGAAACTTAATTATTGAATATTGATTGGTTGTTTCTTATCTTAGTTGATTAATGATCTAGTAATGCGATAGGTCATTCGTTGTGTACTTAATGCTTGATTCATCTTTGTGAACCTTAGAATATAATTACCTGAGTAGTTGTAGGCTAAACCATCCAAAGAGCGCCTTAGAGTAGGAGTTTATCATCCCTAGTGGGTTTGTAGACGAGACCCTTTGGTAAGTTCAAAGAGTTAGGGAGAAACGCATACCCTACAACCTTAGACACACAAAGCAACTAAGAATAAGACGTGACAACTCAACCATCAATAGGAGATAATTAAGGAGTAGTACAACCTAAGTAAACACATCTTTAAACTATCATACGAGCACACATTAATTAGACATAGACTCCCACAACCTTAGTTTAGATAATTAGATAATAGTAGAGTAATCGGTAGAAATACCACCCCCCCCCCAAATCCAATACCCGAGATTCGTACCTTTCCATTTCATAAAATATAAAAAGATAAAAAAATAATCTTCCTCAACCTTAACCTTAGCGTAGTAACTCCTTACTAGCATTCCTATTCCCCTAGAGAACGATATCAATACCCGTGGCTTACCCTAATTACTACACTACAATGATTAGGTTCACTGCCTAGGGTGTTATAAAACTTGCTCGAAGAAAAGGAAGTTTCCTTGACCCCGAACGACGCGTGTAGCGTTATCAGTGTAGTATTAATCTTGTGAGTGGATGTAAAATAGGAGTTTTTTCATCATTTTGCAGGAACTGAATCGTCCTGAAGGTTCCCCAACCACCAGAATCAATTGTCATTCAGACATTAACATGTTATTACGTTCAAGGAATGACATGAAATTTTGTTTACCTTGGTCAAATGCGGAGCTATGCAATACATTTTGGGCTGGTTTAGTGTGCAAGGACGGCAACAGGAAAGGCTGGTTGTCTGATTTGGTATGTAATTATTACCTACTTATTATCCCTGAAACCGTTTAAATTCCATCTCTCATTTTGCTAATGTAGTTTTCTTCTGTATACTTGTGATATTGCAGCACATTGATGTATGGGTATTGTATATGTGGCAATTTAGACCTGAAGATGCTGATTGGGTGATGGTCGGACCATATTTCAGCACACAGCTTCTTCGTAGAGATATACCAATGTATTATGCAAACGGTATTACCTATGGTGTGCCTTGGGTAGCCCCAAATGTTGAAAAGGTACGAAGTAGTCTTTTGGTTTTCAGTTTTCAACTTATTCATTACGGTCAATTAGCGTCTTATAATGACTACATATTGACTACATGGTTTTTACTCATCACCAAGATCAGTAACCTTATCATCACTATGCTGTAGATGCTTGTGGTAACCCTTATGATTGATTGGTATGCTGATTTACATGTTATGAGCTTGCTAGATGGGCATTTTTTTATTTAGAAATCAGCCCAACTATAAACCTTGTAACAGCTTGTCTAAAAATACCTTGTAACAGGGTTGTCTAAGAGTCAAAATCTGGTAGTTAGATGGGCATGAAGATTAAATGTTGATTAAGGGTTATGATATATTTTTTTAAAGGGTTTTGTTTGGAATTAATGGACATGTCGATCGTAGATTTGGGTTCATTAGAGTTTCATGCTATGTGTAACTTACCCGTATGTCATCTGCTCAACGCGGCCCACTGATTCATGTCCAACTAAACCAGCCCAAGTGGCATGGCCCAATTTTTTAGCTTAAGTGAAAAGGAAACACACTTAATGAGTGTCTAAACTCTAAACCTTTCTTTTTCACATGTTGTTCTACACGCTATACTAGTTGAGTTAGTATAAGTTTGTATTATTTTTGAGAAACTATGAACAATATTCTGTTACACACACGCAGTTCAGGGGATGAAACGATCCAATAGGATAACAACGGCTCCTGTTTAGCGCAAGGAATAAGTGGCATTGAGTCATTGTTTAAGTGTTAGGATAAGTGTCATTGAGTCATTGTTTAAGATATGTGTTGGAGTCGTAATAGGATAAGTGTTTGAGTCAATATGAGATTATCCCATTACTAGTATTTATATTCGATTGTCAATAATGAAAGTTTCAAGTTTTCCATCTGTTTGATTGATTAGAACGAGTTTGCAGTTTTTTCAAACTAAATTCATATCTGTTTTCAGTTTGTCATTGTTTTTTAGAACGAGTTTGCTTTTAATACACCTTTCATATTGTAGGTTTACATTCCCGTGAATGAGCCAGATATTCACTGGGCTTTGGCGGTGCTAGACATACGATCAGGTGTTGTTACCATATATGACAGCCTTGGTGGTCCAGATGAAGAAGGCCGTCCATGGTGGGATACTTGGAGGCAGAATTTTTTAAGGGATATTCCCGTTTATCTTGAAGATAGTCAGGTCATGGCCAATAAAAACATTGATCCACGTACTTATTCAATAACCTTTCGGTATGCAAAAGATGTGCCATTACAAGGTGGCTATTATGGAGATTGTGGTATTTGGCTATGCATTTTTTTGTACCGTTTGACAAACGGTCTTCCATTGATGGTCGATGATCCTGTTGACTTTGCTCTAGCATATCGTGAGCAATTGATATCTTTCTATTGGAAATACAAGAAGGTAGAATCAATAGAACCAGTCAAACCAACAGATGGTTTACATCTAATTTAGGTGTTGTATGTAAAAAACTATTAGGTGCTGTAACAGTTTAGGTGTTGTAGTAGTTTAGATCTTTTATGGTTGGTATGTCTACTTTTGTAAACATTTAGGTGCTGTAAACATTTAGGTGCTGTAACATTTAGGTGGTTTAACACAACCCAAATTGACCCATTTTTATGTAACTGGCTCGGCTTGAAATTGCCAACTCTAAAGTACTATGCATTGCCATCTGTTATATCAGTTGGTTGCTTTCAAAGTCTTTTTCGTGGTATGGATTCTCTCGACAACGTTTGGAACCAGTTTCTCCTATTTTTGTTTGCTTACTTTTGATCTTATTGTTAATAATAAGCTACATTGGGAGTGAGCAATTGAGCTTATGTCTTTTAATTTAGTTGTAATGGTTTCTTTTTAATGAAAAGCATTTTTTTTTCTACTTGTCGGTTCAGTATAATGTTTATATGCTAGTATAATGTTTATGTGCTACTTGTCAGTTAATGCTTATTTGCTTATTCTCAATCTTAGGATATCAGAAGTCTAAATTAAGATAGCTGGTTAATAAGCTAAAAAGCAGTTTTCTTATTCTTACCCACTTTGACCGCTGAAGTCAACCCTATTCTGAAACAAGGTTTTAAAAGTTTTCACAAGTTTTAAGTTTTATTTTTAGTTTCAAAAAGTTGTATGCTGTCAGTTTTTCATTAGCAATTTAGTTAAGATTTTGTAGTGATAAAATTTTTTAAAAAATAAAAATGGTGAGTTAGCTAGCTTGTTTAATCACGGTCAAGAGGAAAAAATTCAAAAAATGGTTTACCATGTCTGTTGATGGGTTAAAGTGGGTATATTGGGTGAATTTCTGTTCTGTGCATACTCTATGTCTCAACAGCCCTATTTGCAGCTTATTTATAAGCTGTAGATAGCCTATTAAGAGTGTTCATTTGGGGACAAAAGTTAGTTGGGTTGGTGTACACTAATTATCCAAAAGCCCAGGTTCTAAATCCCTCTCTAGCTTATCTCAAATAAGCTCCCAAGTAAGCCCCTTGTACCTGTTTTGATGAACTTCATCAGCATCTAAGTGTTTTTTTGTTTCATGTGCTTATTTAGGTTTAATTTAGCTTATTCAGAATCCTTTAGATGCTTTTAGTGTATCCTATTTACGTTTACATTGGCACCCGGATACCGAACCACTTTTCGCTGCTATACCTCAACTAAAAGTATATCCCCAAAACAATAAATGCAAAACAGAAATATGACTGAATAACGAAAACGAAAATAAAATCGAGCTACAACAAGATATGATAAACTAAGCACCACATTTGTTCATAGATTGATTGTCGATTACATGAACGCCGCCACTATATATTAGCAGCATCTGAGTACACAAAATTGTAACCCGACAATTATAAATCCACACAGCATAATTGTTCATAAACCCTAATCCAACTTACCATATACATAAACCCTAGTCCAACTTACCAAAACACAATCTACCCAAAGAAACTAACCGTCTGACAGATCTTCATTGATCTCCATCAAGGTAACATGTTCTTCCTGTTGTTCAATCTCATCACGTATCAAGCCCAATGTTCCTTCAAGAGATTGCAAGATATCACGCTCCACGATTTGCATCTTTTCAAGACAACCTAGTGCATCCACCCCCTGTTCATGATACGGTCCCAAATGGAGCACCTCAGTCTGTGTATGATCAAACTTCTGGATTTTCTCCCTAAGCTGACCAACCAGTACCTACAACCTCATCAGAAGATTGCGCTGCTCCACCAACTCGTTGCTGAAAAGTAGCTTGAAACATGTCGCAATGTTTTCAGATTCAGTTGTTGCCTTCAGTTCATCTATATTGGGAGTGGCCATTGTTGTTGAAAAAAACAGATCTAGATGAGATTTTGTTATTTGGGCGTAATATAATTAAGTGCGTAGGTAATTGTACCATTATATAGATCCAAAAATCATTTAAATGGTAAAACCCAGATCAACATAACTGAAAACGTATGTATGAAAAAAAAATGTAAAGGAAACACAATAGAGAGTTCTAACACTATGAACTGAAACAACAATACAAATTTAATTCACAGGCCCCTATACTGTGATAATGAACCCCCTACACATCTTTGAATATTACAATCGGGAACGTTTTAGACAGTAAACAGCCACGCAAAGAAAATAAACAACTAAGAACCGAAGATAAACTTTACAAAAAACTAACAACAGCATTAAAAAGAAACTTTGTCACAACGCGGAGTTGAAGTTAAACTTAGAAAACAGAAAATACGTATTTCGTTTAATAACCGTTCGCAACGTAAACAGACAGTTATAAACAAAATAGCCAAAAAAATGTGCAAGAAACAAAAAAAAAAATAAAAAAAAAAATTAATTGTTGCTACAATATATATTTTCTTAATAATGACATCTAGATTAGATATAAATCCATGAAACAAAACAAAGAAATTAATACAAACAACAAACGAAACAAACAAATAATACAATAATACAAATACAAATAAGACCACAACTACCACCATGAAAGAAACGAAACAAACAAATGATAAGTAAACTTTGACACAACTAAATATAATCTGGGTGATCCCAAGTTTGAGAATTGTTAGAGTCGTAACCATCGTCGTAAAGATACTCACGACAACCTTCAAATCTGCTCTCATCCCACTCCTTGTACAAAGCATCGAATTCTCTGTCCCGACGTTCTTCTTCCTCCCTTTCAGCTTGCTCCCTTCGAGCAGCTTCCTCCATCTCTAACAACACTTCTTCATCTTGGAGCATAAGTCGCTCCCTTTCGGCTTCCTCCTTAAGAGCAGATTCTCTTTTTGCTATCTCCCTTTCTGCTTCCTCCTTAAGAGCAGCTTCTCTTTCTACTGTCTCCATTTCTCTTAAAATTTCATCTTCATCAACTTGTTGGCCGAAGTCTTTTTGTTCCAGAAATTGTTGGCTGAAGTCTTTTTTAGACATTTTTTAGAAAATTTTATGTTTTTGTTTGTTAGTGTTTGTTTGTGTGTTACTTGTTAGTGTGCATTCAATATTTATAGGGGATTTCGAAACATGTGTACCCGGTACCATTTCAATTAAAACCTCTTGTATATTTTTCTACATGGGCATTTAAGTAAACAATGTGCGATTTGAACAAGCGTGCGAACTAAATAATTGTATTTGGGTAGGTTGAAATTTATTGCCCCTGACCATGTAAATTAATGTGGTGCAGGTGAAAGTACGTGTAAATTAATGTGGTGCAGGTGAAAGTACATTGGCATTTAAGTAAAAAATGTGCGAATGTGCGATTTGAACAAACGTGCGAACTAAATAATATGCATACAATTTGGACATATACAATCACATTCCCTTAGAAAAAAATTCGTGTATACTAAAAAAAATGAATGGTAAACTAAGTGTATTTTTGGTTTGCCAAGATTTAAGTATATTTTCGGTAGGTTTTGAAATTTATTATAAAATTTGGACATTCTAATATTTATCATACCCATTCTAAAATGCATAAAATTTAGACATATACAATCACAGTGCCTTAAAAAAAATCCTGTAGTAAATTAATGTGGTGCACGTGAGAGTACATGGGCATTTAAGTAAAAAAAATATGCGAATGTGCGATTTGAACAAGCGTGCGAACTAAATAATTATATTTGGGTAGGTTGAAATTTATTGCCCCTGACCAGGTAAATTAATGTGGTGCAGGTGAAAGTACATGTAAATTAATGTGGTGCAGGTGAAAGTACATTGCCATTTAAGTAAACAATGTGCGAATGTGCGATTTGAACAAACGTGCGAACTAAATAATATGCATAAAATTTAGACATATACAATCACATTTCCTTAGAAAAAAATCCGTGTATACTAAAAAAATGAATGATAAACTAAGTGTATTTTTGGTTTGCCAAGATTTAAGTATATTTTCGGTAGGTTTTGAAATTTATTATAAAATTTGGACATTCTAATATTTATCATACCCATTCTAAAATGCATAAAATTTAGACATATACAATCACAGTGCCTTAAAAAAATCGTGTAGTATAATATTTTGACCTAACGATAAACCACTTCAATTAAAACACTTGTACACGGTACCATTTCAATTAAACCTCTTGTATATTTTTTAACTGAAATTAAAATACACAAATAAAGTGGGTAGGTTTTGAAATTTATTGCCCCTGACCATGTAAATTAATGTGGTGCAGGTGAGAGTACATGGGCATTTAAGTAAAAAATATGCGAATGTGCGATTTGAACAAGCGTGCGAACTAAATAATTATATTTGGGTAGGTTGAAATTTATTGCCCCTGACCAGGTAAATTAATGTGGTGCAGGTGAAAGTACATGTAAATTAATGTGGTGCAGGTGAAAGTACATTAGCATTTAAGTAAACAATGTGCGAATGTGCGATTTGAACAAACGTGCGAACTAAATAATATGCATAAAATTTGGACATATACAATCACATTCCCTTAGAAAAAAATTCGTGTATACTAAAAAAAAAATGAATGGTAAACTAAGTGTATTTTTGGTTTGCCAAGATTTAACCTTTGGTGTATCACTTCCAAAAAATATTACGTGCACACAACTTGTTGCTCTAGCCAAGAAAAAGTTCAACATCGGTGAAGAGTATGATATTGGGATTTCTTACCATGTTGGAAATAATTGTGTCCAAATAGTCGACGATGATGATATGGCTTTTTTTGTACATCAAGTTTTGAAAGGGAAGTCTACCGTGTTGCATAATTTGTATATTAAGAAGAGTAAAAAAGGCTTAAAGGTAAATCCTTCTTCTTCTAATACTTTTGAATTTGATCTTAATGCACTTCCTGAAGGATACGACGAATTTGGTGATGAAATTGACAACACATATAATCAACCAAATAATGAAACTTTCAAAAATAACGAACCTATTTTGTCTACTCCTCCAAATCATGCATGGAAAAATAACACATTCACCTATATGCCTACTCCCACCGATCATCCAACACCAAATATTAAAACACCAAAAGTAGGGGTCGCACAAAATTGCTCACGTTTTCTAAAAGAGGGTGTTGAATTTGATAATAAAGAATTATGCATGTATGCAATCGGTGAAAAAGCTCTTTTAGAAGGTTTTCAGTTTAAAACACGAAAATCTGATTCATATAGGTATGATGTAATTTATATACATAACAATTGCAATTGGAAGATAATTTCATCTAAGATAGATGACAGTATAAGATGGAAATTAGGAAAAGTAAATGACATTCACACTTTTCCGAGAACACAATTCTATCCTAATCACCGAAATGCAACCGCAAAATTGTTGGGTCATTTGTTGATACCAAAGATGGGAGATCACAGTCGGATATATAAGCCAAAGGACATAGTAAACGACATCAACCTTCAATACAACATCGACATTTCTTACAAAAAGGCATGGGGAGGAAGAAATATAGCATTGGAGACGTTGTCCGGTGACCCGAAAAATTCCTTTTCACAATTATCGTATTATTGTTATAATTTAAAGTTGAAAAACCCCAGTTGGGTAACACACATTGAGACAGCTGATGAAGACCGTTTTGAGATGCTTTTTATAGGCTTTGGTGTTGCGGTAATAATTTATTACTGTCTATTTTATTTTAATAAAAAATTTATATTCGTTATATTATTATTTGTGAAACTAATACTTTGTTTAACTAAACTAGATTCGGAGTTTCTTGGACCATTTGCGACCACTAATAGTAATTGATGCGGCTCATTTTAAAGGTACATACCTAGGTACAAATATGCTCGCCGTTGGAATGGATGGAAATAATCAAATTGTTCCTCTCGCGACCGGTGTATCTCAGGGTGAGACTGGGAGATCGTGGACATGGTTTTTGACCCACTTGAAGGAATGCATCGGTGAAGTTGCAGATTTAGCTATAATATCTGATAGACATTTAGGAATACAACAAGCTTGTCAAACGGTTTTCCTCGATGCATTTCATGGTTTTTGTTGTAGGCATTTGATGTTAAATTGCAATTTCGGACAAGGGAGAAAGATTAAGGCCTTATATTGGAAGACTTGCAAATCTTACACAACCGACGAGTTTGCAGAAGCATTCTCACAAATTGAACGAAGAAATCAGGAAGCTTACAACAAACTGGTGGACGCTGGCATTACTAATTGGCCAAGGGCACATTGCACAGGACATCGTTACAATTATATGACTTTGAACAGTGCAGAATCAGTCAACAGTTTAACAAAAGATGTTCGAAGAGTTCCGATTTCAATGCTAATGGAATACTATAGAGGGCTTCTACAAAGATGGTTTTGTGAGAAACGACAAAAGTATCAAGGTATACACTTAAATTAGTTTATATATTATTAAACTATATCTTTTTTATTTTATAGATGTATTATTATTATAGTTATTGTTAATTAATTATTATGTCAAATGTTAGATGCAACTCCGGGTGACCTTAGTGACTGGGCTAGTGCAAAAGTGAAGGACAGAACGTTTAAGAGTGCTAATTGGACAGTGAATCCCATTGAACATAAAAGGATATACGAGGTAGATGATCGTAGAAAAAAACATATTGTAAGGCTAAATTATGATACATGCACATGTCGGAAATGGCAACTTTCTGGTTTGCCATGTGGTCATGCTATAGCTGTTTGTAGAGCTCAAGGATTGACAAGTTGTAATCATTTGGCTAAAGGTTGGTTTAGAACAACCAATCTAAAAGCTACATACCAAGGGTTGGTATATCCCGTTGGAGAAATTCCGAGTTGGGAGCTTCCAACGGGTTTGCAGGTGTAAAGCCACCAAATATGGATAAGCGCCAAGCGGGAAGACCGAAGAACAGAGATCGGATTCGATCTCAAGGTGAGGTACCAGAAGAAAATGCATGTGGACGGTGCAACGCACGTGGTCACACCCGAGCAGTTTGTAATGCGCCATTGCCTAAAAAAAGGTAACTAATACGTTCTAACCTGATTATTTTTATTTGTCATTGGTTTATTGAACAATGTATTAGCTTGATAATATTGTTTTATAAATTACAGGCAAAGAAATCTACAGGAGGCGGCTCCCAAAGCAATCACGGACGATCACAAAACACACCCGGAAGCTCACAAAGATTACAACCATCAATGTCACAAGGCTACGAGCATGTTAACTTGGTTGACCCATGATTGAAGTGAAGTCCAGAAAACAAGAGACAATCAATGTCACAATGCTACTAGTTTGTTTGTTTGGAATGAAGTTGTGTTGTACTTGCAAGAATGTAGTTTAAAGTATGAGACCTCTCTTTTATGTATAACTGATAAGGTCAAAGTGCCAATGGCACACATTTTGGACAAAGTAATGCATAAGTCTTAATGGACTAAGTTTTTCAACATACATTACAACCATACATTATCCAGACAGTTTTTCAGCATACACACAAGTCAGCCTGCTACAAGCCACAAAGATGTTCACCCGGGAAAAAACTCAGGGAATTATGTTCAAAAATACAAATTGTGGCCTAAAAAACAAGTCACAAATAATTCAAGCACAGTATATCCTGTTCTGGAAATAATAACGGATCAATGAATATGCAAGTGCCGCCTGTGTTGGATTATCAACATGCAAAGGAATTCCATAAGCCAACATGTATACATAACAATACAGCAAAATTAAGATTCTATTAGACATAAAATGACATTTCCGTACATTGAGTGACCCAACCGTTACACAATCCATCAATGTTTTCACCATTACAGTTTCCTAAGCCAGTACTATACAGTTTCCTAAGCTGGTTTTTCGACCTTTGACCTGAAAATTGTTTTATCCATTTGACCCATTACACAAACCATCCATGTTTTCACCTTTACATCCTACATAAATGAACCACATCTAAGCCAGTTTCCTAAGCCATTTTGAGTGCCCCAAGGCCACAACTACTACTTTTCCTTTATACTTATATTAGCCAACTACTACTTTTCCTTGAATACTTACAATATAACTCTAAATATATGCCAAAATCCATATCCCAGTAATGTTTGTACAACCAGTTTCCTATTTTTATGCTAAAGCTGAATTACAATAGAACATCTCAATTATTTGTGCTAAAGCTGACAGAATCAATACCAAAGCTGGTGATACAAAATGCAGTCATGATGACAGAGCTGATTTTTGACTAAAATAGTCACTCAAAACAGTTTCATTTCAATATCCACTTCTTTAGATAAGGACTATGAATATGTCGACAAATACAATATAACTCTAATTAATAAATAAGGACTATCATAATGTGGTGAACTAGTACATTGTGGATCTGTTGGTATACAGTATAGGAAACACAACCAAATGAGATACTGTTGTAGTTTGGTTAGAGTAACTATATGACCTGTTTATGATGCCTATATAATTGTGGTTTTAAAAAATGACTTACATGTTCAAAAGTATCTAGTCAAAAATGGTTTAAAAACTAAGATAAAAACAAATGACAGTAACAAATCAGACCTCATAAAGTTGGTCAAACTGAAATATGCTTGTTTATTTGTTTTCTACCTTGGTTAATTCCCAGCCTTTCATTAAGGCTTTGCATGTGATTATTTTTTGGATCTTTTGTCATTGATTATGCTATTTAAGCATGGATATACATCTATTCATGATTCAAGTTTTGGTTAATATTTGGATTAAAGTAAAAAAAATCAGCCATGGAAGGATAATTTAGGTTGAATGAATTACGTGAGGCGTCAAATTCTTATCAATGGGAGGATATGTTCATCTTGTACTGTCAGAGGGCATCGGTCGAGTATTGGCAGCTGGCGGCGGATATTAACAGGGTTTGCATGAAGGTGGATCTGATGAATCGTGAAAGGGGTTATTTTGTGGAGGAGTTGCAGACTGCAGTTGCACAGTTTCTACCTAAGAAAATGGCAGAGTTTTCAAATGAACTTCAAAGGAAATATTACATCAAACTGATGGAGCTGAGGGTTCTGGCTAGCGAGTTCGAACTAAGGGGTCGGGAGATTGACCTTTTCACAGATAAGATTAAGGGTTTGTTGCCATGGTAGGGTCGATGATGGAGCTGAGTGTATGTCAGTGTTGGCTAGTGTGTTTTCCAATAAAAGTGTTGTGGGCTCAGGATGCCTAACACGAGTGTTTAGGTACTAGTTTGTAACTTAAGTAGTTGTCATGTAATCGTATGTTTCATGAAAATTTATGTTTATGTTAATCTTAGTGGTCTGTGTCATGCCTATCTTAATCAAAACACTTGTGGTAAGGCTATGACTGGCAAAACTAGTAATAGCAAATATAATCAGGGTGGTTTACTAACCTGTAAAGAAACATGCAGACAAAGACTCCGCAATCACCAAATAAACCTCCCTGCTTTGGAACATTATATGCAAGATGAAACTTGATATGGTAGGTTTTCGGGTCAATTTCTTTTTTGTCAAACACACCTGTCTCCAGTAGAATCAAGGGAAGATTGACCTCCAAACAATTCCTCATATTGAGATACCAATCACGACCTTCATCTTCACAACGATAAGCACTGTCATAAAATATAACATTTCCGGATTGTATGTGAAACTGGGCACGCGACCAATGCTTCTTAGGTTCATTTATCGGAATGAACACCTGCAAGCAATATAAATAAAAATAACATCAATTCCAAAAGCGAAAAATTAAAGTTATATAAGATGTGTTGCTTTGTATTTCTGTATATACCCGATCAACATCAGCCCATGCCAACTGGTAAAATTATTTATTAGCATAAAATAGTGGAACTGAATCTTGAAGTAGAAGTGTCAAGAAATAACTGCTAACGATGGACCAATCTGCAAAAGATGGTCTGAAGTGCCACAAATACATCACCCAAAGCTCAATATGTTGTACACATGTAAGAAAAAAACATATGTAAGGCACATATCCACACAATACCATAACCTATATACAGAAATACAAAGCAACAAATAAAAAAATGCAACACCGCACTTTATATTAAACAGAACTTTTACAAACATAATTCAAACACAGACCAGCACACACCACTCACAAATCAAACACCACAACACCTATGCGAAAGAGTAACTACAGCTAGACTCTAACTTTAAATTATGCTCCGGATACATCACATTTCAATCACACACAGTGAACCATTACAACGCACGAATACTATTGATATAACGCTATGCAGCACGAAGAGCGGCATGTGCCTCGCGTAACATTCCCTGTAACGTGACCTGCTTAAAACGCTCATGTGCCCGCACCTCTCTGAGAAACGTAACGGAATTAGCCGATACCGGATCGAGCCGCTCCTGAAGAACCTCATGGATTAAGTCATCCAAATACCTAATACGTGCAACAATATCAAAACAGCGCACGCGAACGATACTTTCCCACTTACGAGCAGCAATGACTTCCCTCTAAAAAAAAGACACATCTGATCCTGAAGATAATCACTATCGCACGCAAAACCAAGTTCACCTAGACGACCAGGGCGCGACATAGCTACCAAAGCAAATGTGGAACCGGACCAAACTACAAAGGACTGAACGGAGGACATAACTAACATTTATACAAAATAAAAGGAACAATAGATAGGCCACTACCAACAGTATAAAACCCACTACAAACCCAATCATAAAAAAGGAACATACAAAAGATTGGCTAATTGCAATACTGACAGCACTGCGTGCACCACTACAAACAGTTAACCACAAACAAAAGAGGTAAAACATTCATACGCATAATGGAAGCAAGAAAGCATACACAAAATCATAATCATCAACAATGTCTAAAAGGCAACAAAGCGCATATAGACTAAATACCATAAAAGAAAACCATATACTAAAAAAGGCTAATTTTAATTACCTCGTCACGGAACCAGCCTTCACGATTAGCGTCAAGCCCAACAAAACAGTCCCAGAAAAGACGATCAACAACAATATCATTGGACCAAGGAAACTTGCAACGAGGACACCAAGAATTTTGTATAAAATCCTCCAACTCACGATGGACAAAAACTTTATCAATCCTTTTGGATGGCCTTTTTAGATCCTACATGGTATACAAAATATAAGTAAATAAACATGAAACAACAGACACATACACGGATGCTGATACATAAATGACCTTGAGTACAACATCTACATATGCTATTGTATGACATACCTCTTGCCAAGGTTTGAGTTCACTACACAGCTTAATCATATAAGGATTGCAGATATCATTTTTCTTTTTGAGTTGCTCCAGAGGAGGGACTTTCACAGGAGCATCTACTTCCGTAAATTCTGGCCTAGGTACTAGTTGATGATGCCTCTTCTTTGACACACAATTTTGCAAAGCAAGCTTCATGTGAGGGGCTTTCAACATATGGTTTCTACTATTCACAGTTTTTTCTTCTTCCATCAAGACCCGTAGCCTCTCTTCCTTGACTCTTTGCAACCGTCGAATCTCAGCCTTTTGCTTTTCAGCTGCTACACGATCTTGGGTAGCCAAAAACGCACAATCATTCTGTGTGCATGGAAATAAAAACAAACTTAGTATTTACTTTAAAAGACCATTGAAATGTAATGTAGCTCAGGCTGTACAAACCTCTTCGACATATTTCTCATCTTCGACACACTCATTCTGCATGAAGTAAAATAAAAAATAAAAAAATAATAAAAAAAAATAAAAAAATAAAAAAAAGTAATATGTATTAAAAGTAAAAGTTGTAAAAACCTCTTGGAAATCATCAATACTTTTCTCCCTTGATGATTTGATTGCCGAATCAAACAAATTTAGGAAATTATCATTTAAATTTGAGCAATACTCATCACCAAGATCAGTAACCTTATCATCACTATGCTGTAAAATATATTAAATATAAAATGTAAGCAATTCAGATAACTATCTCCGCCTCTTGTTACATACATGTAAAGAAAAAAAATAATACAAACCAGTGATTTGTACTGCTGAGTATGTCCATCATACTTTTTTCTTATGAAACACTGCCGTATATACAAAATCAGTTAGTAAACTCTTAAATATGTACGTAGTGTTTATGGTTATCGTTATAAAAATACCTGAATAATGGTTTCAAGTTTCCAAACCCGTGCTCTCAAACTTTTGACCTCTGCAGGTAAAATCAACAAACCATTGCAAATATCCTGCAATGTCTTAACACGATCCTGAAGAGTAACACGAGCCTTCTGCTCAGGTTCTGACATACTATGCATTTTCGAACGAGCTTCTGCTCGTCTACGCAGATAATCCTCAAAAAGATCTCCATGGACAACAGGCGGGGGTCTAGGTGCATACCAGTTAAAAAACCTAATGCCTCCTGTGTACCACTCTGAATCAGCCTCAGCTCTCGTCGGATATAGATCATTGTTTGTTTCTTTGTCCTAAACATGAAGTAAGATAAGCATTAACCATAATGATAGTCAACTAGTACATTTAGAAATATAGTATAAACACTTGCCTCAGGAAAAAGCTGCCCGAAATTCTCCAATTTTTGAAATGAAACATTCTTAGACCATGAAAGTGCTCTTGGGATAACACCTGTTTCCTTACTTCACCAAAGCCAGCTCTGTGTAGAAGACTCTAAGATCCATATCTGAAAGAAAAAAAACAAATATATATTTATAATATCAGATTTTAGTTAAAAACAGATTTTTAGCAATACTTAAAACAAATAATTATAGTTAAAAACAATTTCGTGAAACAATTCTAACCTTGAAACATAAAACAAATCCAGACAACGAATATTCCATCTTCTGAGTTGACTTGATATTTCGAATGGCATCGTACAACTGTCTCCAAATGAGTTTCCCCCAAGGAAATTTATTCCAGTCTTCAAAATTCTCAACCATCCTAAGATATGTATCATCAACCACAGATAACAAGTCACGCCCCATAAATATGACCTCAAGAGATAACAAAAGGCAAACTCGGACTGCGTCTTCATCAGATACTTTGGTAAAAAGCACTTCATCCTCAATCAAACATAGAAGATCTATGCTTTTTAAGTTCTCACCTACCTTATGCGGAAATACCCGGTCACGAAATATGATATCACCAATTCTAAACTTACGGAAACTAGGCATTCCAAATTTAAAAGCAGTAATGAGGTGAAATTGACGCCGTCCAAAATGAAGATCATGTCCATTAACATTATAAAGTAGTGGCAAATCAAAGTGGTCATCATCAGACTTAATTTGCTTTTGAAGCATATAATGTATAAGACTCTCATCGTTCTCAAAAGAATTCAAATCCAACCATGCACCAAAGCATGTTGACCGAAACAGTCTACGACGGTTTTCATTTAGTCTGTCTTTAACCAATTGAAAGTAACGCAATTTGCTTCGAACGTGAAGCTTCGCATCAGATTCCTATACATACAAAGCAATTTATAAATATTATGAACATGAAGGGATAACATGAAGTCATATGGAGGCTGACAATAATGAGAGTAACAAAGCAAAATAAGCAAATAAGGTACACCAAGCAAATAAGTACTATGGGTGATACTATGCCTGAGCTTATGAAATCTTATGCCTGAGCTTGTGAAAAGTTAAATAAGCTTGTTAAATTTCTATTTTTATTTTTTAAAAATTTTTGTGACAAATGAATGTTGAATAAAATAACTGTGCTAAAACTGAGAAGATGACTAAATAGAAAACTCAATACTTTTCTGCAACTAGAAGTACATACAATTCTCTAAACAAGATCTTAATTATACACATACACACTCATCCATTCATTATTCATCCTAATTATACACATAATTGCTCACATACACACTCATCCATTCATTCATTGTTAAAAACCACCTTATATACTCTTTTGTATCAAGTGCAGGGATGGGTCATCTGTCGCTAGTAACCAAACAGAACTTGCATTTCTTGACTAAATTAAACAGATGATTTTAAAAAGATGAGGCATCTACTTTACAAAATGGCTAACATTCATAACTTAACCAAATGTCGAGACATGGGTTATCAAAAACCCACAAAATTAACCTAATCCAAAAACCCACAAAAACAGGGATTACAAAAACCCACAAAAACAGGGGTTACAAACTGGCTAACATTCGTAACTAAACTAAACAATCAATGTTGATAATGTGCATTATTAGCTAATCGAAAACCCACAAAAAGATGGGTTATCAAAAACCCACAAAATTAACCTAATCCAAAAAAACCACATCTAACAGGGATTATCATTAAGGGGTTATCAAACAGGGGTTATCATCAAGAACCAAAAAATTAACCTAATCCAGAAAACCACAAAAATTAATGTAATTAAAACATAATCTGAGATTAAACATAAATTAAGGGATAAACATACCATTTGTATCAAAAAATTGAAAGAATTACGGTTTGGATAATGTGTATGATTTTGTGTGTGTAAATTTGATTTACTAATGCACAAATTTGAATTGATGAATTAAAACTAAATTAAAAAAACAAAAAAACCAAAAAGGATTTGATTACCAGAAGAAAGATTTTGATAGTTCCCAATGGTACCTTTTTCAGAGACCCACTTTTTCAATCGCACATTAGACGGAAATCTCACACCGTCGTTCGCACATCTGCTGCATCGGATATTGTATCTATGGTCCGGTTAGTGGGAGACTAATTATTGGAAGGGTACTTGTTGTCTAACATTTTGGTGGACACGTGTCACTATTTTGGTGGAGTCGCACATGAGCTTTATTTTTGTACCTCAAAGTGATCAATGCTCAACTTTTTGTCCCCTTTTGTGAATCAGCCCTTATTTTTTTTCTACCTCACCGTTTTTACCCTTTTAACACACCCAACGACACCGTTTCACCACCACCCTGACCAACCACCCTCTCTCACACACAGTTTGTGTGTGAAATCTTGATGAAACTGCAATGAATTTTGGGGTTTCAGACAGCAGTGGTGAGTATTTATCATTCAAGATCATACATTTATGTTTTTTTTACATACCCTTTTGTTAAATTTTAAAGTAAGCCCCATAATTTATTGTTTTAGGGTTTAGGGTTCCTGATTTATTGCTGTTTTATAATGAATTATGAATCTATATGGTGGTTTTGTGATTGGTTTTTGATAAAGGTTGAAACTTTAGGATTATTGTGCTTGATTTGATGTTTTAGGGTTTAGGGTTTGATCTGAAGTCTTAGGTGATCATAAATTTATGTTATTTATGCATACCCATTCGATTGTATTAGCAACCCACTTGTTAAATTGTTAAAAAGGTCCTGAATTTGCTGTTTAAGGATAAATTATGAATCTTTATGTTGGTTTTGTGATTGGTTTTTGATAAAGGTTGAAACTTTAGGATTATTGTGCTTGCTTTGATGTTTTAGGGTTTAGGGTTTGATCTGAAATCTTAGGTGATCATAAATTTATGTTATTTATGCATACCCATTTGATTATATTAGCAACCCACTTGTTAAATAGATAAAAAGGCCCTTAATTTGCTGTTTTTTTGGGTGTTTAAGTTATGTATTGTGAATCTTTATCTTGATTTTGTGATAAAGGTGGAAAATTTATGATTTGTGTTGTTGGTGTGATGTGATTTAAAAAATTTTAGGGTTCAAGATTCTTGATTTTGATGTTTTAGGGTTTAGGGTTTGATCTGAAATTTTAGGGTTCGTTATTTTGTGCATAAAAAAGTCTACTTATTTTTGGTTTTTGGGGGTTTGAATTTTGAATGTTTATGTTGATTTCGTGGTTGGTTTTTTTTATAAAGGTGGAACCTTTAGGATTATTGTGCTTGATTTGATGTTGGGTATGATTTTAGGGTTCAAGAATATGATTTGAGGTATTAGGGTTTAATCTATTTTTGTGCAAAATCTTGTATAAAAAGGCCTAATTTGTTGTTATTTGGGTGTTTCATTATGAACAGTGAATCTTTATGTCGGTTTTGTGGTTGGTTTTGATAAAGGTAGAATCTTTAGGATTCTTGTTGATTTCATCTTACGTATGGTTGAAGGGTTCGAGATTCTTGATTTTGACATCTTAGGGTTTAGGGTTTCTTGAATTTGAATAGTTCGGGATTTGAGTGGTTTTGTGCATAATGTGAAAAGATTCAGTTAAGATTCTTGTTATGTAACCCTCAAAAAGTTGTGGCGTGTTTCATATTAGGAAGTTTGTTACTAAATAATGATATAGAAATGTAGGTTTTCTTATACTTAGCTTACCATTAAGAATGTCGACCACGTGTTCATGAAAACTAGTAGCTGTATATAACAATAAAGGAAGCTACTTCATATTTGATACGGGTTTGAGTTTACTCAATATGCAACACCTATGTTTTGTCCGTTAGTGTGTCTGCCTCCTGGATACGTATATATAGATTGCAACTTTTGTCGCGTAGTCATTGCACCTATATTAAAACGTATGCTTTTATTATCGTTTATGAACACAATCTTGAGTAATGGATGTTAAGGTCTTTTTTGTACCTCATTTAACTTCATGATGACAATTTTGATTGCATGTCATAGTATATGCTCACTATTGTAAATTTTACACCTGTGCTATGAAACCCATATATATTTTTTATGATATTTGTATGACGATTGCAGGAACAGAAGATGATAATCCACCTTCACACCAGAACAAATTCCGAAGTGGGGGCCCGGGTACTGTGAACGGAAGAACAATGGCTGTTGGAACTGCTCCGTTCCAAAGAGCTCCGAACAATATGGAAGAGGAGATCCACCGTATTGAACAAGAAGCTTATAGCTCAGTCCTGAGAGCCTTTAAAGCTCAGTCCGATGCTATTACTTGGATAAACCTACAATCAAATGTCACTGCAAATATAGCCTGTCAACGATGCATGATAGTTTAGATGTGCGTTTTCAAAGTGATTTTTGCGGCTTTAAGTGTCAGAATCAGATAATAAGTTAATTAGGTAATCATTTGGTTTAAGTTAGGCGGATAGTTAGATAGTTTTACATTTACGTTAATTTACTGCAAATATATTTTGCATTTATGTTGTAAAGTGCTATCTTACAACTCCTTTAATGCTTTACCAAATATATATTTTTTTTTATCCTAATTTATCAGAAAAATCACATTAAGTTTTCGCTCACAATAGTTATAGGCCATGACACATGTTCCTAGTGTAAGAGTTTATTGCTATTTTAACGGAAGACCGGTTTATAATTAGTGCTCTTTTTTCTAACGTGTTCTACATTCTAAAACTATAATAATAAACTTATAAGCACTTCTATAAATGCTGTAGGAAATGGAAACTTTGATAACAGATATTAGGAAGGAGCTGAGAATATCCGATGAAGAACACAGAAGGCTTCTAGCTATGGTTAATTCTGATGACATCATCATGAGAATAAGGTATGATCTATTACTTATCATCAAGTTTGTGATTAGATGAATGTTAATTGTTTAACGTGGTACCAAACAGGGAATGGAGGAAGTCAAACGCGCTTCAACCTGGCATGATTAATGGTCCTACTGTTTCTGCATCACATAAGAAACAAAAGACATCTCAGTCTGGACCTTCTTTGTCTTTAGGTCCACCACCACCGGCCCTGCAGCAGCCATCTCCATCGGGTTTGAACCGAGGCTCTGGCTCAGGATTCAGGGGAAAGAAGCCACAATCTGTAAGATGATGTTGCTCTAAGTTCTTTTTCTGTTTTTTCCTTGAGGTGGTTTGGGTTGTGCTCTTTTATATTTCTCGGACGGGTCAGATAAAAAATTAGGTAAAAAGGACACGGGTCAAACAAGTTGAAAGTCGCCCAGAGTCTACTTATGGTTCATAAACCTCTTTAAATCAATTTATTTGAAGATTTAGATTTTTATCACCTTAATAATATTGTTCATATCATCATAGTTATCTATAGAGAACTGATAAAATGGATAAAAATGTTTTGTGGGTCAACCCAACCCGTCAGGCCCTTTTTAGCTTGCACCCGTTTGACCCCCTAATTTATTGTGGGATTTACTGATGTCTGTATAATAAAGTCTTTGCAGTATGGTTCAGCTAGTTTCAATGGAAGGGATCAAGTTTCTAAGCCGGGTTTTGGTGAAGACACCAGCTCCGATCCTCTTATCGGGAGGAAGGTTTGGACAAGATGGCCCACAGATAATAACTTTTACGAAGCTGTTATTAGAGATTTCAACCCTGTTGAGGTATGCGTTGATGTTGTCTAGATGTTACTATATATTACCCGCCTCTTTGTCATCTGTTGATGGGAATTTAAATTTTAAATATTGACAGGGTCGTCATGCTTTGGTGTATGATGCCATTACACCTGATGAAACTTGGGAATGGGTTAATCTTAGAGAGGTTAGTATTGATCTTTATGCTGGTATATATAAGTGGCGATTTTGGCACATTTACTTATTAATGGGTTGATTGGGATTATTTCTTCATTGCAAAACGGCTTGTACGAGTCCAACAAAAATCTGGAGCTAAACAGGGAACGTGTGAAACCTTTTTAAAATTATACTGGTAGCACTGAAAAAGGCAAAATTGGACATGATGCATAGTGCGGTAAGATGTTTGCATGTTTGTCAGACATGTAAATCACAAAAAGGGTCACGGGCTAACAAGAAACTTTTACGTAGAATCTCTTTTCAAAACAAAATGCCTACAGCTTTCATGGGATTTCACAGGATATAAATTTCAGTTAATAAGGAATAAAGGAAATACATTTTATTTAGCATTCACGCATCTTCACTTCTTACATTTTTAGCCCCTAAACCTTTATCACATCTTTTTAGATATCTCCAAACGACATTCGCTGGAAATGGGAGGATGTTGGGATTTCTAACAGAGGTGGCCGAAGTGGTTCTGGTCGTGGGATAAAAAATCCTGCGGCTCGTGGTGTGACAACTGTTGGCGCTGGTCCTGGTGCAGGAAGAGGTAGGGCGATTGGCAAAGGTCAGCCGAAGAAAGAACAACCTCTATTACAAAATGGTAGTGCAAAGAGGCCTTCAAATAATATCGAATTACTACACACCGAAACCCTTGTTAAGGAGGTATGTTGAATTCTGCCTTCCAGATCAATGCATTTTTACCAGGAGTAGCAAAATTGATGGGTTGGGTAACATGTCAAAAGGCGAAATGGGGTGATTTCATGTGGTCTCAAAATTAGCCGGGTGATTCAGAATGTTGTAACCATGTTGAATACCCATTCACACATCCATCTGACTGACATCGTATTTAGCCACTATTTTATATATCAGTGCTAACATATAAGGAGGTCACTTAATGATTACAACCACATCATTAAACATGTGTATTTTAATACCAAATTGGTAAAAAAAAAAAAAAATTATATACGACTACTTAATAGTTTTTTGCTCTACGGACTACATGAGAGATAAAATAACCATCTAGTGTCTTTTTTTTTTCTTTCAAATATTATGAGGGTATCTTCGTTATTTAGACTGTTCTTGCTGTTGCCATATTTGGTATAAACGAAACCAAATACATATACTGGTGGTCGATAAAGAAGTTTAACTGTATAATGGTGACGAATTTGAGAATAGTTGGGTTACCTTATACATCATCCATATATTTTTACTTATTAATTAAATAATTTGATTGACCGTTTTGAATCCATCACCTGTACACATCCTTACTATGAAACAATAAATTTTGAGGTTATATATATTGTTTTTTTGTGTGTGCCATATTTGGTATACACGAATCTGTGCCTGTAAAGTAGTTCTAATTGTTTGCTGGTGTTAATGAGCAAAGCTTGGGTGGTCTGCTTATACATTATCGAAGTTTGCAGTCTAGTTTAATAATTCTTGGTGACTACAAGCCAAAGTCTAACATAGAATTGCAAAAAGAATCGCATATTTGAGGATAGAAGAAATTAATAAATATTTGGTAAGGAAGATTATGTTAATATCATAGGCTTGTTGATGTTTTTGTCTTGTGGAAATTGTTAAAAAAATGTTTAGGTAAAATGCAGTGAAACTAATAGTAAGTAATCTGTTTGAATGTGATTATCTTGTTTGAAATTGTTTAAAAAATGATTAGTTAACCCCTATAGATAATAAGACAATACAAAATAAAATCCGTTCATCGAAAAAATGAGAAATAGTTATAGGACATCAGGTCACAGTAATCATATGATATAACGCTAAGGTGGTGTTTGTTTGTAACTTAATTGACTTAATATGAAAAAAATTGAATTAATTAAGTCATATAAAAACTGTTTGTTTATAACTTAATAGAGAAATATGACTTAAAATATTAAGCAATAAAACTGAGGTTGTGTGCATTAAGTCATCCCTTAATTAGAAATGACTTAATACAAAAATTTAACAAACAAGCCCTAAGTCATGCATACCAAGATAACAATGGCAAACATGTCTAGTGCCTACTTTAAACGGAAACAAGGGATCATCTCCTCCCTCATTGTACCCGATCTCTAGCAATATGAGAAGACCCCTGCTCAAATGGTGAAATATCAACACAAGAATATATACTTTAGTTGTACAACTCGAATTGCTCAAAAGTTAAGGCCAACTTTGTGCAAATTTCGTTTCAATACATCAGCTTTTTACATCAATAAGTTGTCATAAACATCTTACAACAACTAAGAGCATAATCTACTAGCCGGAACTTCAAAACTTTATTCTCAATACCAACCTGCCTATCGTATTTCGCTAATGTTTGTCTGTTGGAATGTTAAGATCTTTAAACAACGGACTATCAACTCCCACACCCATTGCATTTAGTCCATTGTCTACATATATAAGAGCGCCTGTAATGGCAGAAGCCAACGGTGATGCCAGGAATGCTGCAGTGTTCCCCACCTCATCTGTTCATTTATTTCACAAAATTCAGCAAAGTGTATGGACAATGCAAGTATATTATGAAGATTGGTTATATTTTGGGCTAAGTAAGTTTACCTGCAAATAGTTCTTTCTGTATAGGGGCATTTGCGTAAGAGTAGTCGATCATTGTATCTATGAAGCCAATTGCTTTGGGCGCGCGGCTTCCCAGTGGACCTGAAAGAAATGAGGAAGAAGAGATGTGATCACCTGCAGATATGATGTTGACCCTAATTTTCTTTTTTCTTCCTGCTTCGAAAGCAAGCACCTAAAAAGAATAAAAAGATTGATGTCATGCATTCAAATTAAAAGGATTTGATACTTTAATACTTTAGAAGACTTGAAGTGCTAAGAGCTCACTCTTGTGTCACTCTCAAGTGCGGCTTTTGCTGAACTCATGCCCCCACCATACCTGTGTCATGTACAACAGATGTACATGATTCAATACAATTAATGTGCGTAGAGGTGTCAAGATGGGCGATTCGTTTGTGTTGAGTATGGGCTCAAATTGCGTTTAGTTTAAATAGGGTAACTTTTGCACGGGTCAAACTGGTCCCGGTTGGATTCAGCCACAAAGGCTTTTTCATCCGGTTTATCAAAAAATAACAGTTATCATTAGAAAAGCAATTCTATTACAAAAATGCTCAAAGTGTTTAAGATGAAAACAATTTAGGACTAGGTATGTGTAAAACTAGACTTTTATCCCATTCGACCCGTTCCATCTTAGCTTTTTTTATTTGACATTTTGACCCATTCATAAGTAAACGGGTTTGAAAATACCGCCTCGTATTAGCACAGTACATAACTAAAAACTGAATCTTAAAGGGAATTTACCCAGGAATGATCCGTTCAGAAGCAATATATGTAAGCGAGATAGATGAACCACCTGCAAAAGCCCCAACCATTGTTAACTTTGGATATAACACGGATACACTTACCAAAAGGAAATCATGAAATATGTGATATGTAGCAAGAAGACGGAAAGAAGAAGGGCAAGTGACAAACCGGGGTTCATAATTGGAAGGAAATGCTTGAGCAAAGACTCATAAGAATAGCTTGATGCAGATACTGCGGCTAGATAACCTTTCCTTGATGTTTCCAACAGAGGTTTTGTCACCTAATCGATGCAATTGCTAAGTAACAAGACAAATGGTGTACATCAATGTAATATATATAACCTATATACAGGTTCATGAACGACGTACCTCTGGCCCATTGGCAAGTGAGTGCACTAAAATATCAATACTACTTAAGTCTTGCTTTATTGATTCTGCAACTTCCTGAATACACGTCAAATGGGTTAATAGAAATAGCTAAGACGGAAAAGGGTCAAATTTATAATTTATGGTTCATCAACAGAACGACACACAGAGAGAAGACAACAGTGCTAGTATGCACCTGCACTGTCCAATTACTTGCTCCTGCATAACGTTTATTGGCATTAATCTGCACAAAGTCGTTTAGACAAATGTCAATTTTAGGGCTGCTTGAAGGTCTGAACAGTTTGTTATGATAGTTATCTATACTACTTACATCTTCAGGGTTATCAAAGACAGCATCCAGTGGATAAACTTTAGTAACTTCCATCAAAGAACCATCTGGCATTCTGGCAACCTGAAAGATTAGCTATTCTTTATGATAAAGTCTACTTCATAATAAAAGCAAGTTAAAACTAACTTAAAATCTTACACTCGTGATCCATCAAACTTCCCTCGTCGTAAACTCATTTCAAATATGTTTAAGGCCTACAACAAAAGGTCAAAAAGAATCAAGAGAGATCAAATTAGTGGAATTTTTTCGTAAGAGTGCCATCACAAATTTCCTTATAGGCTGCAATTTTGACCCATTAACCTATGGGTGGGCCAAGTTGGGTTGAACTGGGAACGGATCAAACTAGTTGAAAGTCGTCCAACGTTAATTTTTTGCATACAATCTTCTAAATTGTTATATTCGAAGTTTTTGATTTGTTTTCTTGATCATAATCAGCACATCAACCTTTATATTATAAAACATGGACAATAAAGTGCTTGTGGGAAAAAAAACCAACTCGACCAATACTAAAAATGACCCATTTTGACCCATCACTCAACCCGCTCGAACAACATATCTACCCAGCTCTAGTTTTTTACATTACTAAACTTACAGGCACCCATGTTCCAACAAGAATTTCAGCACCAGCAGCAGCTAACGATTTTGCAATAGCCCAACCATATCCATTGTCATCAGCAACACCAGCAATAAACGCTCTTTTACCTACTCATAATAGTTCACTTTATTTATAAACCAAACAGCAAAATCTTTACAAAATTAATAAGGATCAAACCTTTCAAATCAATCGCCAGCTGGGATACAGGCTTGCTTTCAGAAGCTTCAGACATTGACTTAGTAACAAACTTTTCATACTTTGGACAACTAGTTGTAAAACTTCGCTTAACATTTAGCACCGATGACACATGAGAGGAGCTGGTAAGTTTAGATGACAAAATTCTATCGGATTCATTTACAAAACTTGCCATAGTAACTCCGAGACTCCTTTGTGTAAGAAACATTGACGGCCTTGCTGCAGTTATTTGCAGTGCAGAAGCACCAATCGCCATCATTTTCGATTTTTACAATCTAACAAAAAAAAGTAACTAAATTTAACTTTTTGCAAACCATAAAAACATAGGAACGTACAAATATTGAGCTGACCACATTGTGACTTTTCAGAAAGTTGAAATTTTCAAATAATTATACAATTAAATATTGGCACTCGTATAAGGGGGTGTTTGGGATTGCCTCTTTCATGCTAATCTGCTTAACGTTTAAGCAAATAAGCAGTTTCTAGCATTTCCACAAAACTATGTATCTGCTTATTTTAGGAGTAAATAAGCACTTAAAGTTAAGTACCTTGGTACCCCACATATGTTTTTAAGCAAATAAGCAGTTTAAAAGCAATCTAACACGTGAAAGCACTTATATACTCTAAGATAAGCATATAAGCAATTTCATCCAAACTCTCAAAACTGCTTATCTACTTCACAACACCATCAATTTCAAAATATAAACAACACCAATTTGCCCTAACATTCCCACATTTTGCTCAAAAAATTAGTACACATTAGAAAATGTCATAGACAAGGTAAAATGTAGCTTATCACATACCAAACTTATATAAAAACACTAAAATAACCAAAATATTTAAGTCATATATCAAACATATCATAGTCCATAAATTCAACAAAAGTACAAATCCTTCTAGTACAACTTAATTTATAAATATCCACACTCATTTCACAAGTTGCTTAACAAAACCATTGAACTTACTTAATATAATAAGACTTTGATATAAGTGAACCTTCACTGTGTAACAAGAGACACCAATGCTTAAAGGGTCGATCTCTGTCTGTGTGTCACTTTGTGAGGGAGATAAAACAAGGGATGGGTTTTTATGGATTGGGCTTATGAAGAAATGGGTACTATAAATGGGTTTTTGTATTTAGCCCAAAAGAAGAACCTTTGGGCCTTGGGTGATTTATTATACTGCTTTTGGTGTAAGCGAGTCGAGTCAAGTCGAGTTTGATGATGTTGAGCTCAAGGGTTCGGGTAAAGTTCAAACTCGCGTAAACAAAGACTTGAATATTTAAACCCGGTGTGAACGTGGATAATACAAAGCAGTTTTTTTTAAAGGTAAATTAACTATCTTATGATATCATTTACCTCACTTGTAAGCAGGATGATATTTTTTGACTACTTTATGTATTTACTAGAAGGGTACCCGCGCAATGCGGCGGCGGGTACCCGTGAGTATTTTTGTTGCGAGCAAATTATTTTCATTTTAAATCTTCCTTATTTAGCATGTCTCAAATACTTTATACTGTAGTAGATATATGTTTTTCAAAAGTAGAACGTCTAAATTATTAATAGTATAAATAATTAACACTTTTATTTTTCAAATTTTAGCATTAAATTGGTGGTTATAAGTTTAGTGAGTTTTTTGTGTATAAACAATTCTATTAAAATATATCATTATTGGAAGGGGTTACTATATGGTTTAAATGAGACTTAAATTTTCAAAATTTACATTAATTTTCTAATTTTCTTTTTATAGTAATGTTTTTTGTCTTAAAATTTTAAGACTTCCTTTAATAGGAAGTCCCAAATGCTTTATAATGTAGTATAGATAGTGGAACTTGAGTTAAGCTTAAAAAGCTTTTATGGTGCAAATTTTAGTACGTATGATAATTTTTTTTTAATGTGTTCAAGACATTTTTGAGAAAAATTGTACAACACCCACATGAAAATCTTTGGTCCGTCCCTGTTGGACACTCCCAAATGTTAGGCCACGAAGTGATGAATTCCTTCTGATTGCTTATTACGTAATGGTTGTGTATTAAGATAGATGTAAATACATCTTTTTTAGAACACCAGCCAAAATATGAGGCAATATTTTGGTATTAAATTCAAGCCATTGGCATAAGAAAAATAAATATATTTAAAGTATGTTCAACGCAACAGAACTTGATATAAGCTGGTTACTCACCAGAAGTAAACCCCAGACGGTTGTCATAATAGCAAGAATACAAGATACAATGTTTTTAAGGGTAATATGGAAGATCCCTAGTATAGAGACAAATATAATGAATATCGCCCATTTCATTAGCGGAAATAAGGTTGGAATTTTGCCCTGGATTTCTCCCTCCCAAACGAGACAACCTGTAAGATTGTTTTTCAAGAAATAGGCTCTTTGTGAGTTAAGTCAAACTGTGAATATAATTCTTTTCATGGAAGCATAAAAATCAAGTTTAGAACTCCTAGTATTTGAAGAATCCCATTATTAGTTTTTGTTTTTCAAGAGATGCAAATTGTTGCAACACCAGTTTTATTTAGTTTACACTTACCTGAAGATAAGTTCTAAAAACCAAAAATGGGAGTCTTGCCAAATAGTTTATCGCTGGCTTTAATAAAAATGCTTATTCCCACAACCAATTGACCCACCAAGATTGCAACTAAAAGACTCTGCTATCTACCCACCGCAGATAGAATAAGCTTTAATTGACAAAAAATGTAACTTATAGCAACAAAAAGTAATTCCTCACCTTCACCACCACCCATGATATGCCATAAAACTGTCATCCATGAAAAAAAAAAAAAAAAAAGAAAAAAAAAAACTATTATTAGCATCATCATCAAGATGATGTGGTATAACGGACAGAAAATAACTTTCACAAAACACATACCAGGAAACTGTTGTGATGTTTCACGAAGCTTAAATGATAAAATAGTCCATATTGATAAATGAAAAAACGTAGTGATAACAATATCTCTACTGTAACACCACGCTTTCCAGCATAATGCAGGTGTTCTTGTTCTTCCTCCCACCAAGATTCCCAACTCTCTTCAGGGGGAACTCCGATACCACCCTGATTGTTAACCCATTTCTTCCAATCCAACCAATCATCAACAATCTTTTGCCATTCAAAACCCGAAGGATTGAACAAAAATGGGGCAAATAACCATGTGCCAACCATAAACCATATTGAAATGGTAATTAAAAAATAAGTTAGCTCTCCCCTATATGACTGACCAAATATTTGGTAAACAAGAAGCAATATCATAAGTTCAATTCCCTTCACGAAATGACTCCGTGAATAGAGCTGGTAAATTTCAGTGAACTTCGCATGAAAAACAAAACCTAGACCTGTTGCTCTGTACTTAGCACCTCCGTAAAGCAACGTCCTACCGTAGTAGTGAGTCTTAGTTCCGAGTGAGAATGTGAAGAAAACTGGTGCAAGTTGTAATTGCATGAGAATGAAATCACTTAATGCAGTCCGGAAACCTCTTTCGAGACCAATTTCCATTATCATAGGTAAGGCCATCAAGAAACCAATTTGGACGAAGGACTGAGACATAAGAGCTACTTGAATTGGCTTGTTGTGGTTAATGGCGGGTTGTGAAGCAAGTCCCTCTTCAAGTCCACTAAGAGCAAGATAAAGCCGCCGTAAAGGAAAACGTACACTGACAGTACAGTAATTAAGGTACTAATATAGAACCCTATTGTTGTGAAGTAACATGATAACATCCTGAAAAAATCAAAACGGTGACCAAGTCTGTAAACGTCACGGCTAAGTGTTTGTTCCCCATTTCCATTGGCTATTTTTGCCTCAAATAGAGAGATTTGATTTAGACCGACGTCTCTTCCTTTACCAACTTGTATGTACTCGTGATGTGTGACATTTCCTTCACGAAGTGTAGAATTAAAACCTATATTTAAACAATGAAACCAGTAAGGTTGTGCTAAACATATAACATAGCATGGAAGAGGTATTGGACAAGCGGAGTATGAAAATACCAGCAAATATGTCCTCGCTGAGATTTATGATCTTGGAGGCTTTGCTCACTCCTCCTCTTGTAATATGGAACAACCTATCGAAAATATCCGGATGGCCATAGTGAAAACGAACCTTCAATGGGTTGGCCAACAATCTCTGACCAATTGTCACGAAGCTCATCTCTTGATTAGACATAAACCATGCCAGAGAAGAAACACTGCAGCAAGAAGGTAAGCATGATGAGCTTTATGAACAAACAAACAATGGAAACACAGTTACATAGTTCTGAGTTTTCTGACATACCTTCCAGTGAAAATATGCTCCCTAAGCCCCAATATGG
Source organism: Chrysanthemum seticuspe (assembly GCA_019973895.1). Taxonomy (NCBI): domain Eukaryota; kingdom Viridiplantae; phylum Streptophyta; class Magnoliopsida; order Asterales; family Asteraceae; genus Chrysanthemum; species Chrysanthemum seticuspe. The sequence continues at coordinate 55,603,537 of BPTQ01000008.1, read as the reverse complement.
TAGGGTACCTCACATCACCATGCTTTTTAAGAAATTCTTGAAGCAAGTTCCTCATTTTTAAGGCCTCTTCCATGTAGTTGTCCTACAAATAGGTGTTTGAGTATAAGTTCAGGGAGGCATTAATGTTGTTAGCTAATTTATAGAAATATAAGCAGAAGTTGACAACATACCTGGTTCATGTCTATCGTTTGCAAGCTTTCGCCACGTGTGAAAACGATAGCATGATTCTGATTTTCAGGCTTTCCTTCTCCCAATATTGCAGGTCCAGGCAATTTTATCTTGTAAATAACCTGCAATTGAGATCACATCAACTGTCACCAAAAGTAATTCTGGTACAAATATGAATACCCAATCCAAATTCTCCAAACCAAAACTGTAAGACTACAAGTTTTCATATAGTATCATCTTAGGATGTTGTATTTACCTGATCCAAAATTTGTCCCGTCTCAAGAGCATTGGAATTTGGCATAGCTTTGACTAAAGTAGAGTAATAAACCTTTTGGTTTACTTTTTTACTTGCACTTTGCTAGGCTCCTCAACTTCATCGATATAAGCTACGCGGAGAGATGGGTACCTGTCATAACCATCTATCAGTAAATACCCATTATCACTCTAATTCACCAAAGTCCAAATTAGATGATGCATACTCAGTCATAAGCTTCAAAACATTTCGGGCACGAGGATCCCCAGACCGCTTTTGAGTACCATATTTTTGGCATGAAACCACATATGTAAACTTCATATCAGCTACTGCTTGAAACTGAGCCCATAATGATCTTTCTCCCTTCATTTGATCCTCGATTGACCCCCTCATCAGATCTGGTCAAGACATTAGACACAGCAATTTAATTTCTTTACTTTAACCTCAATATAATCACAAGAAAGGGAAAAATTATGTACCGTCGTCTTTAGCCATATCAAGGAAAGCCTGAAGCTCCAATGCTTTGCGATAGTACATCATACCGCGGACTATCATACATAATACGAATTAGTTCAACTCATATAATAAGATGTTAAACGGGTTACTTAATCAACTTTGGTGAAAACACACCTGTCTTGGTTAAAGTTTGGCCTCTATAGGAAGCCCAGAGACGTAGTTGATCCTTTAACTTGTCGTTTCCTTTTAGGTCATCTTCATTGTGACAACCCATTCTCTCGAGAAAGTTTTTCCATTCATCTGTAAGGCATAATCACCAGTCAGTAATACCATACATTGGTGACGTGTAATCACCGTTCCTTTATTACTGTAGCAAATTAGAAGTAGGAGAAATTAATCCTAACACATAAGTCTTGGTATAACTAAACTAAATATTATTGCATCAGTCTTCACTCTCACATACATGATCGAGTCATCGAGCATGAATAGCATTTAACAGATTGAGCATGCTCTTTATGCACCATTAATCTTTGTTCCGTGTTTGGCTATGTATTTATGCGCCATTACTCTTTATGTTACAGGAATAATGTATTCAAACTTACTGAAATATCACTTTCTGCCAGCCTACATTCTTGGATTACAGAAAAGGCGTCCGAAAAACAATATCAGGTAAGTTCTCTAAAACCTTTCAGTTACTGAGTTTCACATTTTGTTCATCATTATGCTATATTATTCATTGCTTAATTCTTCTTTTTAGTGTTAAATTTAGAAGAAATCTCATATTTTAATTATCAGATGTCTTTAAATGCAGGTCCAACTGCATTTTGTCCTAGAGCAAATCCTGTTGTTGCTTACACCCCATCGGTTGGAAGACCTTTATTCCTTATTGGTAAAATTAAAACCATAATTAACTGCATATATTATAAGGATATGGGCATTTTTGTCTCAAATGTGTTTTCAATTTTATTTGATTTTCAAACTTTATTTTTCCCGTTATTATGCTGTAAACTTGCATCAAATAGGTTGTCGGTGTCCGGGACGAGGACTTCTTTTATTTGGCCCCTGTAAGGGCTATTTACATTAGTATAGTGATTCGTATTAGAGGTGCCAATATCAGTCCATTTACTTACGACTGGGTCGGTTTTGGTTTACGTTTCATCTATAATGTGCTAAACGGGTAAAGTCAAAACAAGTTATCTGGTAAGGAAACCAATTAAAGGGGCTGAATTGGTCAATAGGCTATAAGTTTCCTACGATGTTTTTTTAATCCATGAAATCAGTGAAATTCATTTTGACATGGAAAATTGCAGATCATATGAAGGGCCGTGTCAGGAGAATTTTTTGGAGATACAATACACCTCAGACATTCACATTCCATCTCAACTGAAATCGGATCCTGAGGATTGATGGAATGATGGTACTGCACTGATAAGACTCATGTAACATGTCTGAGATAAATCACAACCTAAATTGATAAGACTCATGTAACATGTCTGAGGTAAATCACAACTTAAATTGACCCACTCATAAGTAAGTGGGCCATGGATGTTTTTTGAGAATCTGAAATATTAGAAATAGTGGTTTTTGACCCGAAACATATTAAGGGAGATATTTTGATTATATGTGCAAATGTGTAATTGTTTAATTTTTGGGTGTGGTTGTTTTGGTCTTTAAGCAATGTCACACAGCCGATGCATCAGGTAATTCCTATGAACTATCGTATTGGATAGAAATGCATTAAAACGAATGTACGCATATGAGTTGTAAGTCTTAGTAACATTGGTGTTTTTTCTATCCCAGGTTTGGAATGAACATCTTACAATTTTGTGAGACATTTAGTAACATTGGTGTTTTTTTATCTTAGGTTTGGATAGAACATCTTACAGTTTTGTTACACAAGTATACTGGAAGGGAATACAATCGAAAGGTATAATTGACATCAATAAGGTGAACTTTCCGACTATCACTCTACTAAGTAATTTTGAAGTTATTTTTAAAGACAAATAGTTAGAATGTTGTTAGGTGTAAAGGAGATTATCTTTTAATATGCCACTTTTAAACCTCATGACGGCTATACTGTTAAAGTCAAAAAGTTAGAATGTTGTTAGATCATCTTTGGATAGAACATCTTCTTTTCGTTTGTGAATGTGTGATACCAAAGAACGTGCAAGGAATTGTATTTTCTAGATATTTATACCATTGAAACAGTTCCGTTTGGAAAAAAAGAAAATTGCATGTTTATAACATTAGTGACATGCTTGACATTTGTTGCAAGATCCCCAATTTTGCTACTGCAAATGGTTGTTTTTGGCATAAGCTTTTGAAATAATTAAAAAAAAAAAAAAAAAAAAAAGAAAGGGCCATGTTTTGTAGGAACTAGCGATTTAGGACACTTATTATCCTGTGTTTAATATTGTCTTTTTCATTTCCAAGATCGAGAGAAATAGAAGTAATCTAATGTCAAGAAATTGCAGGTACTAATTATATTAAGAAATTGCAGGTACTGAAATTGGGAGTCGGCTAATCCAGTTTAGAGAAAAGCGTGGGTGAAGTGATATAAACAAATGTCTTCATATCCGTTTGTGTTAAAGCAACATTAAATTTTGTTTGTATTAATATGTATATAATTTTGTAATTGGTAGTGCATAATTTAAACATGATTAGAAATTATATACTCTTAGGTGTCCTTATATAAGTTCGTATAGTTATAAATTTAATCTTTTCCTTAATAACCTTTTTCGTTTTTCTTAATTATGTTTTTTAATTATTTTATAATTTTATCGTACAATCTTAAGCTTTTGTTCATTTGACATTGTTTATACGAAATACAAATTGTAAATTTGCATATTTTGGTCATTTTTTTTTCATTGCTCGAGTCTACTTTGTTCGTTTCTATTTGCCCAACTATAATGGATATGCATCTTTTTTCTTTTACGATTTGACTTATAAAAACTTATTAATATTGTCTACATTATATTAAGTTTAAGGATATCTTAAAAACCATATTAGGTATTTTATCTTGAACAATTCTTTAAGCTAGTCGCCCAACGGGCGGGCCTGTAGCTAAGAATTGATGGCGAGGAAAAACTTTATTACCGTTCATACACCGTATCACCAGCAGATTCTGATTCAAACTTTATCGAAGATGCATACACACCAGAATTCTTAAATAGCATTAAAATGTCGGGTGTTCCGCATCACGAACTTACTCTTAAAGTTGGTGCTCCAGTAATGTGTCTGAGGAACATTGATCAAAGAGCTGGTTTGTGTAATGCTACTAGAATGCAAATCCTTCGAATGGGTACGAATATTATAGAGACAAAGATAATATCCTGTGGCAATGTCGGAGCGATTTGTGCAATACCAAGAATGATAATTACGCCATCCGAAAACAAAATGCCCTTTAAACTCAACAGACGATAATTCCCGATCCAAGTTTGCTTTGGAATGACTATAAACAAGAGTCAAGGACAAACACTGTCACAGGTGGGACTTTTTTTAGAGAAGCCGGTTTTTTCTCACGGACAACAGTATGTAGCGGTTTCAAGAGTTAAAACAAAACAAGGCTTGAAGGTTCTTTGTTGCGACATCGATGGTATCTACACAAATAAAACAACCAACGTTGTTTACAAAGAAGTGTTACATAAAATTTGAATTGTCTTTTTTTTTTAACGGCAGTTTTTGGTGCAGTGGAGTATCTTGCGTGCCACCAAGGCACCAAGTCTCTCGACCCGAGTTCGAATCATCTCACGAAGAGAATAACAACCCCCAGCCTAACCATCCATTTTCCCATTAAGGTTATTAATAAGTATAATGTTTAGTAAACACTTTTAGTATTTAGTATTCTTTTTCATGTGGTTTTTATTTTCATTATGTTACATTTAACTTTTTTTTTCCATATAACTTCAATTAGTTTATATATTTGGAGATTTTATTATTTATACATTGAAATATCATATTCATTAATATTTTAACCATAAGAGACTATGATATCATCAATCCATTAAAACCAATCACGTCCTTCGTTTAATGAAATTTTATTACAAACTCATTGAAACATTCATATAACTTGGATCTATACCAAGTCTACAAATAACAAGTAGGGTTGGATCAGTTGGTAAACCCCTTACCTCTCAACCGAGAGGTCAGGGGTTCGATCCTCACTCCCTACAAAGGCCGGAGGTCCTTTCTACCTTTGGTAGAACTGAAAGCAGCCTCTCTACCTTAGGTAGGGGTAAGACTGTCTACATCTTAACCTCCCCCATACACCGGAAACGGTATTGGGTTCCCATAACCCGTGGAAGACGGCAGTGGGCGTTACTTTACTTTACTTTTTTTTATACCAAGTCTACAAATGAAATTTAATAATATTGAACAACGTACATGAGACTAGCCCGGCCATCGGCCGGGTCATGAGGCTAGTAGTATAAAATATATTGTCTATTTATGTGTACTTTGAGAGTGTCTGATGAGTGTTTAAATACTCATCATTTTTGTACCAATTAAACTGCAAAAACATCTGAAAACACTCAGAAATGCATCAAAACGATAAAAATATCACAAATAAGTGTTTTATGTGTTTTAAATGCAAAAATATCAAAATCTGGTGAAAAACGTATAAAGTTTGCATAATTGGCAGTTTTAGTCCCCCAAGTTTCAAAAGTTGTCAAAAACAGTCCCTGGTAAAACAAAATAAAGAAAAATGTTATTCAAGGTCCCTGAAATATTCTAAGTTGTCAAAAATGGTCCTTGAATAAATCTTTTGTTAAATGGCAGAAAAGGTCCCTCAACTTTCAAAAATGTAAAGTTTGGTCCCTGGAAGTTTGAAAATGTCAACAATAGTCCTTGTACTATTGAAAATTATCAATTTTGGTCCCTTGAAACAACTTTGGAAAATTACAGGTTTAGTCCCTCTAGTTTGGCAGAATTGCAAAACAAGTCCTTGATATTATAAGCTAAGCCTTGGCCTTGTCAAAATACCTTTTGACCCCCTGCCACTTAATCCTTTTTGACCCCTGTCACTCCCCATTTTGAACCTTTGGTCAACACCAGTCAAACATTCACCCCTTTCCCTCCCAACTGGTTTTCCCCCACCACTTGCCCTGTTCCTCTGCAACTCTCAACATATTCCCACCTTATCACCTTATCACCTTATTCCTCACTCCTCATCATCACACCTATTCACCACCCCCTAGTTGCAATCAGAGCCCTGTAGTCAAAAACAGACTTTCCCGCCAAAACCATCCAATGACCAAAATGCACCTAAAGTAATCCAATGGCTAAAATTATTGATGGGATTTGATCAGAGGACACGTGGAAACCATTTGGAGCTATAAAAGAGAGAGGAGGTGCTGAGAAGAAGAAGTAGTTAGTTTTTAGTTTTCAATGTATGTCGTTTTTTGTAGAAGTGTCTTAGTTTAAATCTTAAAATGTAATTTTTTAGTTTCTATGTATTGAATTTAAAGTAATTCAGTGTTTGTAATCAAATCTAAGTTCTAATTCAAAGTTTTATTTAAGTCTCATAATCTCATGCTCACTGTTGGAAAATCCATTTTCAAAGTCTTATATCCAAACTTTTAATAGCTTATGTTTAAGTTCAGACAAGCTTAGTTAAGCTTTCTATAGCTTTTTGTAAGCTTGCAATTAATTTTCAAGCAATTTTCATTTTTGGTCAACATAAGTCAACTGTGAAGAAAATTTGTTCAAGCAGTTTGGAAATGGAATGGGGATTGATGCAGTGCTGAATTGGGTTGGTTTTGGAATAGAACAGTAGTATTGGGTTTGGTTTAGGCTGCATAACAAGCTGAAACACTTGTGAGTAGTTTACTGTTTTTAGTGTAATTTTGTATGATCTTTATCTGTTTTGATTCACTATTAGGTTTAGTTTATATATGCTCATTTCATTGTCATTAAGTCATATTTAATCAGTTTTAGCAATAGCTTAAGCCAGTTTAGCAGTTTGGATAGTGTTAATTGCATAACAGTTCATTAAGTGGTGTTTGGTTTTAACACCAAATCTGTGTTATAGGATTGTGCAGTGGAAGATACTTGTTGCTTTAAGCTTGTTTAGCTCATATGTACTCATATCTGTCTTTAACTTGTGCCTGCAAAGCTAAAAGTCAAAATTCCACTAAACTGTCTTCTTTAGCTTAACTGTTGGATTTTTGGAAATCAAAAGATTAGTTTTGTGTTTAAGAATCATAGACATAGCTTGTATTAGCTTCATTTCAGTACAATACATCAATTTCAGTCCTCAAATCAAGATCAAAACTCATTAAAGTCAACATTTCATTTTTACTTCAAAAGTCAAAATTTGCAAAAACTCAGTTTGAGCCCAACTAAGATGATTTTTCATGGGTTCATTTCTGGGTCAAATCAAGTATAACTTGTGGCTTTAAAAAGTTCAACTGCTCTAGTTTATTGTTGTCATTTTTGTATAATTTTGTCAATTTTGTTTAAGCCTCAAATGAGCTTGCCAAATGGGCTTAATATGCCCTGTGCACTGACTCAGTTGATACTGAGTCTGCACAGGGTCTTGCAAGGCCTCCCACAAGCTCAGTTGAGCTTATCTAGGTCTGATTCTTGGTTTAGAGATAGTCACCCAGGTCTACATTAGGTTCCCACTTTTGGATTTTAGTTTTAGCTTATTAGGAAGCTTGTGCTTGATCTCAAACTTGGTACCCTCACATCTGTTTTTGCACATAAGCTCACATCATCAAATCTTTGTAACTTGCAATCCAGAGGTTATGGCTTGTTGTTTTTAGTTGCTTTAGAGTTCTTTTAGCTTATGCAAGCTTCTGTAATCAGTTTGTAGCTTGTTTGTAGCTTTTGGCTTATCCAAGTGCTTATTTATAAGCAGTTTCCACTACAGCTTCAATTTCCTTCACACAAGCACTTGTTTTTATATTTTTCTTAGATTCTTAATATTATTATAGACTTTCCTTGAATTTTTCAGATTTTTCCAAGTCAGTTTAGTATTTTTCTTGATTTAATTCAGTTTTTAAGTATTTTTAATTAGCATTTAATACAAAAAATTAAGAAAAGTTTCAAAAAAAATAATTTTTCAATTTTCTTAAGTTTAGATAAATATAAAAAGCCAAAAAAATATTTTTCTAGATTTTTCTTAGTTAAATTTGTATTTTTAAGTAATTTAAGTAGTTTTAAATAGTTTTTAATTCATAAAAAAAAATACAAAAATAATCAGAAAAATACAAAAATAGTTTTGAAAATTCTATTTTGTTATTTTAGATTTTTCCAAATCATAATTTTATTTTTCTAGCTTTATTTCCTATTTTCTTGTATTTTAGGTAATTATTAAATAGTTAAAAATAGTTTTTAATTAATAATAATTAGATAAATAGTAATAAAAATAATTTTCTTTTTCTATAAATTTTCTTTTATCATTAGGATTGTAAAAATGTCATTTTTATATTTTTAGGATTTATATTGCTTTAGTTTCACATTTTCTTTAGTACGTTACGTAGTTTTAATTTAAAGTTTTATAAAAACATAAAATCAAAAACATCATTTTGCAAATAGTGATAGCGTTTATTTAATATTTTTTTTTATCTTTTTAAATTTCCTTTAATTTGCATTTAAGCCCCTGTAGTTTATGTACTTTTTCTGTAGTTATAATCACTCACAATCCTTTTCCCGTTCAAATCCTCTCGATCACTACACGTTTGACTATTCTCGCACAGCTCGTTGGGACTTAACGACCTGGGGAAACACTATACTCTCCTGATCTTCATTGCATTTGCTTCTGAGCTGTTTTAAGTTTCTTACGGTCGGCCATTCACAAGTGGTCGGCTTGAGTGAGAAAACTTGACGGTTTGGGACGAATCAAACCGATTCCTTCTCATAATTCTCAAATGAAATCGTTTATTCCTTGTGTCGGTTGTGGTGAGCCTCTTTTTGGTTCACCCTGTCGTTGGTGTACATGTGTACAATGTGGTAATGATATTCGTAACGGGAGTTGTTTGTTTTGTGGTTCGAGGAATTCATTTGATTATGATCCTAATCAGAACTCATTTAACGACCCCTCAAACTTTTCCAATTACCCACCACAGCCCGACTCATCTTCATATAATCAACATAACTGCTGTGAATTTTGTGGAGGTCCTCACCAAGGATTTGAGTGTCAATCCGGAAACACGTTTGTCTATGAACAGTTTTCCGGTGATGCTCAGAACTTTGGTTATGACCAATATCCATATAATTCACCAGTCCAGACTCAACAGTTTTACTGTTGTGAGAACTGTGGAGGTTCCCATTTCAGCTCTGATTGTCAAACAGGGAATCCATTCCCTTGTAACAATTACGACTATCCATATCAGTGTCAGATTGCTTTGAAAAAATGAGAAACCCATTTCAATTTCATTGTTTTGCTTTTTACTTGTTTCTTTTTTACTCCTATATTACTTTGGATTGTAGTTAGTTGTTTTCTTTATTATTTTGATGTTATGTAAAAAGTTTTGAAAGTAGGATACGTTATTTTCAGAATAGATAGTATATGTTAATTTGATAGCATATTAATATTTTGTTAATGAATTAAGATCATTTAAGATAACTAATGACTTAATTTTGATTTCATTATTCATGTTTAAGATCGGTTGGGGTGATTGAACCAAATCGATAAGGTAACCGATCTAAGAACCGTATGTTATTATGTAAATTATGTATGGCCTTTGGCCCCCCTTAACATAAATTCCTGGCTCCGTCTCTGGCAATAAGAAGCAAAAAACAGTGCTCTAGGGTTACACAATTTTATCATTGTAGTATTAATCACCCAACTATACTAAGCTGAAAGAGGACATAATCATCATGTGCCAAAGAAATCATACATGATGGTAGATGTAGCAGAGGCACTCCGGCATGAATCTTAGATTTGCAGCCTCTCCCCAAATAGATAGATATAGGCCCATATACAATAGTTTACGTTGTTCAACTTCACGTAGTAACATTGGCAACCTATTATCAACATAAGAGAAAGCCATATGATGTTTTTGCAATAAGCAAATAAACAGTTCATGCATGCTAGTCCATTTCAGCAAAAGCTGGGCTGAAAGAATGATACAAGTAAAGCCTCACCAAAGACTAGCTTGTCGGTTCAAGAACTTGCACCATTTCTTGTAGTTCTTGAAAAGTTTGTTCATCACTTCATTCGATGCACGCTCATCCAACTGGTGAAGACAAACAAAACTAAAATTGTTAAATGTAGGATGCAATCAAGAGAGAAACAAAGCTAATTAACATACAGGTGGGGAGCTTTGAGCATTGCCTATATGAATTCCAAAAACAAAGTATATTGTTTCAACGCTAACTAAGTGCACATTTGAGTATAACATATTTTTTCTTGTAAACTAAAAGTTGTGTATACACGACTAGTTCAAGATCAGGAAAATAGAAAGGCGCGAATTGAAGATCAGTAAAACATCATGTCATAGAGATTTAACTCTGAGGAGAATTATTCTGACTAACCATGGGCTGCTCATCAGGTTTTGGAACATGACGAATATGAACATTTGCTAGGAGCAATATCAGGTGTTCCCGTTGATTTGCCACATTATCTTTCTGCAAAAAGAAATTTCATTGTGCTTAAAACAAAACTCCACTTGATATTCAAAAAATATTTATCATTCCACATTTTTTGTGTCAGCTTCATGGAACTAAATAAGCTGCTAGACTATGGTAAAGATTCCATTACACATATTTTACCTGAAATCCAAAGGTGTAGTTTGAAGCCAATCGAGAATGTCTCCATCGTTCTTTTCCATGGGCCATTGAAGACCCTTCGTGTTACGAAGAGCACGAACAACATCTTTTATCTGCAAACGATTTAAGCATCTTCATAAACACTAGTGAAAATGAGAAGAGATGTGCATAAAAACAAGATTAGATAGAAGTTCCAAACACACCTCAGGGTATTTCCTTATAGCCTGATTGGCAGTTTGGCACTATCAGGATCAAGAGGAAGTATGTTGTAGGGAATGTATGCCTTCGTCTTTTCTACAACTTTTTCATGTGTTTCCTTAATCTGCGGAAATAGTTAATCAACGGTTCATCAAACAAGATAACAATGATAAATTTTATCAGTATAAAATAATAATGTAGGAAAGATTCTTCGCTAAAGAAACAAAAAATTTATTTTTCACCCACATCCTGGTTAACGCTAATAGCATCTTCTAGAACCTCAAATAGAGCATCAAGATTCTGGAAAAGCTGAGCACTGGACAACAAAAGAAGTTAACTACAGAAAAACAGAACAACTAAGATAGAAAATGCATAAGCTACTTTGTACGTTAAACACTCACAGGTCTGCAGCATTATTTTGAGAAGCTTTAGCATAATGTGTATGATAATGTCGATAAAAACTCATCAATTCATTGACATATTCGTCAATTACACCACATTCCTGTTCATAATAACATTGAATAAAATCATTGATTATTAACAGCCAAAGACGACATTTAGATTAAACAGACTACTTATCGATGCAAGACACTGGTGAAGGAGAGTTTTAAACTGCATAACCCCACGTCCTCTAGAATTGGGATCTAACTGCTGAGATTTCTTAAGTGCATAACGCCGACCTGCAATAAACCATCAACAAAGATTTAGAACAAAATTGAGAGCCTGTTCAAAATCACCTAAGTAATCTATATCCAAATATGTCCTTATTACTCTCTCACTTAGTGTTGTTTGTGCAGGATTATTGTGAGGGGCTTATTGTGTTCATTCTCTACTCTTGGTTATGAAGAAATATAAAGATGTGCTCCTTATGAAGTATGGTAGAAAGTTAAAGGGGGCTTCTTGTCTTATTGCTGGCTATAAAAGAGTGGTCACTGTCTAGGGTTTTCATCATCAATCACACGCAATCTTCTCTCGACTGCTATATCTATCTCCCTCCAAATATTTATGTATAAGGATATGTTGATCCATGTCTGTCTTGTTTCTTTGATCATTTGATCTCCTTCAAGTCTTGTAACAGTTTGATTGTTATTGTTCAAACTATGCCAACTATTGTACTTTGATTCTTAAATAAAGAGGAACTTGTTGCTCTGTTTATCTGTTTGATACCATCGTACATGGTATCAGAGCTATATGCTACTGATTATCTACAAATCCTGATCTCTAGGTTTTTCAATATTGGGGGTTCTTGATCTTGATATCTCCGGTGGTTCGTATTTGTGTTATGGGACGTTTGTGGTAATTGGATTGGTGTTTCTGATCCTATTGGTGCTCAATCAAAACAAATTAGGGTTTGTTCCAAAACCCTAATTAATTTTTGAATTGGGGGTTTTGCTATTGGAGTGCTGGGATTGGTGTTTCTGGTCCTATTGGTGCTCAATCGAAATAAATTAGGGTTTGTTCCAAAACCCTAATCAACTCTGTATTGGGGGTTTTGTTCTTGGAGTGCTCTCTTGTTCTAATTGATCATAATCATCCCTAGACTAAGTGAATCTAGGGTGATTGTGTTTGGTCTTCACTTCTTCCGATGCACAAAGCACTGTAAGTACTTCTCCCTTTCTTGTTTAACAACATTCAAGCTGAGTGGGTGCAAACGGGTAGGTTAACACCTTGATCGGCCACCTCTGAGTGGTGTGAATACCTGCTCTGGCCTACCCCAGTCCAAAGGCTTGGTGCTTGTTGAACCGTGGGTGCGAGTTATTTATTTTCTTGCATTTGTTTCTCTTCTAGTTGAAGGAGGATATGTCTAGTTAGGTTGGAGGTTGATTTGGGATTGTTGCTCTCATTAATAGTGATTGCTGTTATTGTTTGTTCTATTTATTTGTCTGTGCTGTCACCATGGTTGAGGGTGATGATGAACATGCTAATAATGAATCCAGGTTTAATGATTCTATGCTTAATGAATCTATGATTAATTCTTCTTCTGAATTAAAACTTACATTTGGTGATACTCTCTACTTACATCCTAGTGACACCAGTGGTAATCCCATTATATCTGTGAAATTGACTGGCTCAGAAAATTATAAAATATGGAGCATTGCCATGACATTTGCCTTAAGAAATCATAATAAACTTGGCTTTGTTGATGGAACTTGTAGAAAAGATGCCTTTAATGCTAGTCTTTCTAATCAATGGGATATGTGTGACTCTGTTGTTCTTACTTGGATTCTAAACTCTTTAAGTCCTGAGTTATTTGCTGGTGCTATATACTCTAAAACTGCTTATGAAATATGGAATGACTTAAAAGAAACCTATGACAAAGTTGATGGATCTACTGTCTTTAATATACATAAAAATATCAACTCTCTGGGTCAAAATGGGTCATCTCTTGCTGATTACTACAATAATCTTAACTCATTATGGAAACAATTTGACTCCATGATCAGTCTTCCTACATGTACTTGTGATGCTGGAAAACATTTTGAAAAACATAACCAGCTAATCAAGTTAATGCAGTTTTTAATGGGTCTTGATGACACTTATGTGCCCATCAGAAGCAATATTTTAACCAGGGATCCTTTACCATCTGTCAAAATTGCTTTTTCTATTGTGTTAGGGGAAGAATCCCATAGGAACTTCTCCTCTGGTACTGGATCCATTAAACCAAATGTGTCTGCTTTTGCTTCAAAGTTTTTTGATAACAAAAAAAAGAGGAAACAACAATTACAAAAGCTCAAATCCCACCTCTGGGAATAATACCTCTGGTAACAGCTCTAACAATAGAGGACCCAATCTTAATCTGAAATGCTCTAACTGCAACAAACCTGGTCACACCATTGATAGATGTTATGATATTGTTGGTTATCCTGCTGGATATGGAAAAAGTAACTTTAATTCTAATAATAAACCTGCTAGTAACAATGCTTCTTCTTCTTCTGATGCCAATCTTGAAAGTATAACTAGCAACTCTCCTGTTTCTTTGTCTAATGAACAGATGGTCAGACTCATGAGTCTTCTCAATGATAGTCCTGTCAATTCCAATATGGCAGGTAAATGTTTTTCAGGAACTTTTTTTAATGGAAGTGTCAAATTCAATCTAAAATTTGAAAAACACTTTAATGGAAACACAAACCTTTTAAAAGGAAAAATCATTCTTGGTAGGATTGTTGACTCTTGAGCAAACCAACACATGACTTTGTCTTCAAAATCTTTAATCAATACTATTGATGTTTCTAAACTTGGTCTTACTGTTGGACACCCAAATGGTACTCAGGCACTTATCACTGAGATTGGTGACCTAAAAATCAACAAAAACATTACCTTACATGATGTCTTAGTTGTGCCTGAGTACACTGTCAGTCTGCTATCTGTTCACAAACTTGCTAGAGATAGCAAACTATTTGTTGGTTTTGATGAATCTAAATGTTATATTCAGGACTTTGCAACAAAAAGGAATGTGGGGATTGGTAATCAATCTAATGGCCTTTACTTGTTTGATGTAGACTCTGATTGTAAGATTGTCTCTAATAACTGCATCTCTTCATGCTTTGTTTCTAGAAACCTTTGGCACCAAAGGCTTGGTCATCCCACTGATCAAGTCTTGCAAGTCCTTAAACCCAGTCTCAACCTTGATAAACCAACTGACCCTAACCATCTCTGTGATACTTGCAACAAGGCTAAACAAACCAGGGAACCTTTTCCCTTAAGTGAGCATAAGTCAACTAAAATTGGACAACTTGTACACCTAGATGTTTGGGGTCCTTATAAAATCACTAGCAGAGATGGCTACAAATATTTTTTAACTATTGTTGATGATTACTCAAGGTCTATCTGGGTTTATATGCTTAAAAGCAAAGAAGAAGTCTATGATTCCATTGTCAATTTTTCTCAAATGCTGTCAAATCAATTTGAAAGCAATATAAAAAAATTTAGAAGTGACAATGGTACTGAATTTGTCAACAAAAGAATGCAACAATTTTGTCATAACAAAGGTATTCTACATCAAACCTCTTGTGTCTACACACCTCAACAAAATGGAATAGCAGAAAGGAAACATAGACATCTTCTCAATGTTGCTAGATCTCTTATGTTTCAAGGGGAATTACCTCTTTACTTATGGCCTGAATGTGTTCTCACTTCTGTTTACCTTATCAACAGGTTACCTTCTTCTGTGTTGTCTAGCAAATCTCCTTTCTCTCTTGTGTATGGGCATGACCCTATACGCTCTCATATTAGGGTTTTTGGTTGTCTTTTCTATGCTACTATCCTCAATAACTCTGACAAATTTGATAACAGATCTGAAAAAAGTGTCTTTATTGGTTACTCTAATGAAAAAAAGGGCTACAAACTTTTAAGTCTAGAAACAAAAAATGTCTTTTACTCAAGAGATGTCAAGTTTTTTGAAACAGTTTTCCCTTTCAAAATGAAAAACAATCTTCAAAAACAAGTTTTTGAAACTGGTGTGTCAAAAGATTTAAACCACAAAAACTTTTTTGATACTGACAACCCTAAAAGACCCAATGATGAAGGGAGAGTGTCTTCCAATGATGATGGCACTGAGTTGAATTCTCCCAATGAGGATGGTAACTCAGTTGCAACATCCATAGAAGAAAATACACACCCTGAGGGCACTGTTTCACCTGAAACAAACTCCAATGACATCAACTCTGATGTTAACTCTGGTTCTGACTCAAATGAGTCCACTCCTGAACAAGGAGGCTTGCCAGCCATCACCACAAGAAGGTCAACCAGACCCACTAGATTGCCCAAAAATCTTAATGACTTTATTGTTGAAGGCAAAGTTAAATATGGTATAGAAAAAGTGGTTCATTATTCTAATCTTGATTCTGAGAATTACTGCTTTACTTCCAACTTAAATAAAAGTGTTGAACCTACTTGTTATGAGGAAGCTATCCTTGATCCTAACTGGGTTGATGCTATGAATGCTGAAATTGAGGCCTTAAATACTAACAAGTCCTGGATCATAACCACTTTACCTGCTAATAGAAAACCCATTGGCTACAAATGGATTTGGAAAATCAAATACAAATCCAATGGTGAAGTGGACAGATATAAAGCCAGGCTTGTTGTCAAAGGCTTTAACCAAAGAGAAGGGATATATTATAATGAAACTTTTTCCCCTGTTGTGAAAATGTCTACTGTTAGAATTCTTATTGCCTTAGCTGTTAAGAATAAATGGCCTCTTTTCCAACTTGATGTTAATAATGCTTTTCTTTATGGTGAGCTTGATGAGGACATATACATGACTATTCCAAAAGGTTTTTCTGATGAAAACAACAAAAACATGGTCTGCAAACTTACCAAATCATTATATGGTCTCAAGCAAGCTCCCAGAAAATGGAATGAAAAACTTGTTGGTGTTCTCAAAGAACATGGCTTTGTTCAGTCTGTAAGTGATCACTCTTTATTTAAAAAAAACAAAGATAACAAGTTTATTGCTTTACTTGTCTATGTTGATGATATTGTTCTTACTGGTAACTGTGTTGAGGAAATTGAACAATTCAAAGTCTTTCTTAAAACTAAATTCAACATAAAAGACTTGGGTACTCTCAAATTATTTTTGGGTATTGAGGTGATAAAAACTGGGGATGACATATGTCTCTCCCAGAGAAAATACTG
Organism: Chrysanthemum seticuspe; assembly: GCA_019973895.1. NCBI lineage: Eukaryota > Viridiplantae > Streptophyta > Magnoliopsida > Asterales > Asteraceae > Chrysanthemum > Chrysanthemum seticuspe. The sequence continues at coordinate 55,587,111 of BPTQ01000008.1, read as the reverse complement.
TCTTGAAGTTCTGAAAGAATTTGGTCTCCTTGGGTGTAAACCTGTGTCTACACCCATGGAACCAAACTCTGTTCTTCCTTTTATTCCAACCCAAGATGACCCATTGCTTGATAACATAACTGGGTACCAAAAACTGCTTGGAAAACTGATTTATCTTACTTATACCAGACCTGACATATCATATTCAGTTCACCGTCTTGCACAACATATGCATACTCCCTTAAGATCTCATTTGGATTATGCTTTAAATGTGCTAAGATACTTAAAAGGTGCCCCTGGTAAAGGTCTAAGGTATGATCATATCAGTCTTAATAATGTTCTTGAAGGGTATAGTGATGCAGATTGGGCAAAATGTATTAAAACCAGGAAATCTGTTATTGGATACTGTGTTTTCTTTAACAAGTGTTTGATATCATGGAAAAGCAAAAAACAAAACACTCTCTCAAAATCTTCAACTGAAGCTGAATATAGATCCATGGCTGCTGCAGCCTGTGAAATCATTTGGGTTCAAAAAATCCTAAAGGATCTAAATGTTGATCTTAATCTTCATGTTAACCTGTTTTGTGATAACAAATCTGCTCTACAGCTTGCTGTCAACCCTGTTTTCCATGAGAGATCCAAACACTTTGAAATTGATGTCCATTTTATCAGAGAAAAATTTGCAAAAGGTGTCTTGAGTGCCATCAAAATTGGCTCCTCAAACCAAACTGCAGACATTCTTACCAAACATCTTCCTGTGTATCAACACAAATTCCTTTGTGAAAAACTGAAACTATTTGACATATTTGGAAAACAGATTAAGGGGGAATGTTCAAAATCACCTAAGTAATCTATATCCAAATATGTCCTTATTACTCTCTCACTTAGTGTTGTTTGTGCAGGATTATTGTGAGGGGCTTATTGTGTTCATTCTCTACTCTTGGTTATGAAAAAATATAAAGATGTGCTCCTTATGAAGTATGGTAGAAAGTTAAAGAGGGCTTCTTATCTTATTGCTGGCTATAAAAGAGTGGTCACTGTCTAGGGTTTTCATCATCAATCACACGCAGTCTTCTCTCGACTGCTATATCTATCTCCCTCCAAATATTTATTTATAAGGATCTGTTGATCCATGTCTGTCTTGTTTCTTTGATCATTTGATCTCCTTCAAGTCTTGTAACAATTTGATTGTTATTGTTCAAACTGTGCCGACTATTGTACTTTGATTCTTAAATAAAGAGGAACTTGTTGCTCTGTTTATCTGTTTGATACCATCGCACAGAGCCTATTGCAGATGTACATCCAACCTATTACCAACTGTCTTATTACTTTTTCGACAGATCACATAATAACTAATAAGGCCAAAATTACCAACTGTCTTTTTCGATGATAAAAGACCATCAATTGCAGCAACAGATAACTATATATTTACATACAGCTTTTGTACTCATCCACACAACTACAAATCCTGCATTGCTTAACACTTACAAAGATAAGCAACTTTAGGTTTAATCGACTGCACTTCATTAGCAAGACGCAAAAAGCGCAAAACAGCATTCTCCAAAGACGAAGGCACCACCTCCTCCGGAACCAGATTTTGTCACTATCTTCCAACACTCTCTTCCAACACTCTCACAATCACAAACGTCAATTAAACTACAAAATCACACAAATAAACAAAAAAAAACAGTATATAAATTAACTTCATAAAATAAGCTTTATAAATAAACACATTATAACAGTTTAATATATATAAATTAAGCCTGTACATGATTTTTTTTATGATGAAACAAACAAACAACATGAAGGAATTGAACGTACATTGAAGTGTTATTAAAGGTTAATAATAATGTGGATTTGATTTTAGTGATTTAACAAACCCTAGGAGAGAGAACATAAGTTTTTGATTATGCTTGTGTGTGTTTTTACTGTAAATTTAGAGAGAAGAAGGTGTACTGGTTATGCTTGGTTTTGGGTTTATTTACTATTCTGCCATGGATTGTGGATGAGATTGAAACTCAGCCGTTGGTTTGCATTTTCTGAACGTTTAGGACTTGTGGGCGGGAAAACAAAGAGGGAAAAGGGGAAAACCCAGTGGTTATTTACCACAACTATGAAAAGACAAAAAGAAGGATCTAAGAGGGAACAGGCTTTTACCCAAGGGTTATTTACCACACCCATCTTTTCACAAAGTCATTTTTTATACCTCAGAACAAGCAAGAGTTTTTTAAATTATCAATGTGTTTTGAAAATTTAATTAAGTTAATCGAGTACTTTCAAAAATATTTAACAAAACACGTACTTTTAAATGAAAAGGAAAATACTTGGTTCTTCTCCAATCTTTGTTTCATTACTCACGTACAAACAAGTGTGCATTAACATCTTCTCCGCTTTTTGACAAGCCAATATTTTTAGTTCTTATTTTAGAGAAAAAGAAAATGAAAAGCTTTTTTTTCATTATTGAAAATTAACATTACAATCCATTAACATCCAAAGTCAAACCTCTCAACAATATCAAGAAAATCACTTCGAACCATTGATCCCATGTATATTAAAGATTCTAACTTCATGTTAATTAACAGAAGTAACACAGGCGTGGTTTTCTTCTTAGCTCGTGGGTTTGAAGTCAATGGGTCCCTTAATCCTTAGTTCTCCTTGTGTCAGTTTTAGTTGTATCATTTGGTTTTAGATGTATCTTTCCTTGTTTGTATTATGTTTTTTTGGGCCTCATTATCTTTTAATTTTCTTGATTAATTGAGGTGTGGTGCCATGTTTTGTATCTTTTGCTCTCCTTTTTTTCGGGGTCTCATAATAATAGTTTGCCTTTCAACAACAACAAAAAAAGCAAATGTTTGAGAAGGCAAAGATAAACAAAAAAATAAATATGATAAAAGAATCGAACCCACTAAAACACAATATATAAAAGAGAATAACATAATATTAGAAAAAATGGATTAAAGTGTAAAGAGTGGAAAGAATGAACGACGACACAAATAATACTAAAGATACTAGGCACACTTGCTTGTACGTGACTGATGAAACAAATATTTGAGGAAAAACTAAATATTATCTTTTTCATTTAAAAGTACTTGTTTTACTAAATATTTTTGAAAATACTCATTTACTTAATTAAATTTTCAAGACACAATGGTAATTCAAAAAACTCGTATAAGCAATGTATGTGGAATATGTATCGTCTGAAAGACAATGAATGATGAACAAGGAGTCACTAGGATTTTTTTTTATACTGTTACTAAATAAAAGAATAGGATTTTGCTAGATTAGTGGGCAATTAGACGTCATCATAATTAATATTATAAAATATATATATATATATATATATATATATATATATATATATATATATATTTTATAATATTAATTATATACATATATATATTTTATAATATATATATATATATATATATATATAAAATATATATATATATATATATATATATATATATATATATATATATATATATATATATATATATATATATATATATATATATATATATATATATATATATATATATATATATATATAGAGTTATGATCAAATAAGAATATTACTTAAAATAAGAAGGAATAAGAAGAACTATAACCTGAAATCCGAGATGCACCGACCTAAATTAGATGCATCCCTATAATCTTAGATGCATTATAACGCACCATAGTGTGTTTTCTAGCTTTTAATCAGATGCATATACGTATATTAGATGCATTTCATGATTTCTCTTGTTTTTGTTCCTCTGCACGTGCCAAAATCATGAAAATCAATTTGCACCATCTATACATCAAATTAACTTTCGAAACTCAAGATGTTGCATCTATATGAATAGAAATGCATCTAATGCAAGTCGTTGCATCTCAAATGCGTGGTTTTGGTCACTTCTCACCACTTCTTATTTTAATTTACTTCTCACTGGATCCCTACTCTATATATATATATATATATATATATATATATATATATATATATATATATATATATATATATATATATATATATATATATATATATATATATATATATATATATATATATATATATATATATATATATATATATAGGTTTGGGTTATTATGAAAAGTTTCTTAGAATGAAAAGAATGAGAAGGCATGTGGAGGTGACATGTGTCACCTTTGCCACATCATCATGCCACATCACCATACCCCACCCCCACCCACCCACCCCCCCCACCCCGCCCCCCACCCCCCCCCCCCCGAAAAAAAAATTTTTCCCGCCAAAAAAAAAATTTTTTTTTTGGGCAAAAAAAATTTTTTTTTTCCCGCCAAAAAATTTCCCGCCAAATTTTTTTACTGCATCACAGTTATAAAGTTACTGCATCACAAATCATAATTTTAGTGCATTAAGGTTATAAATTACTGCATCACAGTTATAAAGTTACTGCATCACAGTTATAAAGTTACTGCATCACAATCATGATTTTAGTGCATTAATGTTATAACATTGATTTTAGTGCATCATAGTTGATGCACTTAACTATTAACTATGATGCAGTAACTTATAATAAAGATGCATCAAGGCTTATTAGTGCATTAAGGTTATAAGTTACTGCGTCACAATTATGATTTTAGTGCATTAAAGGGGTGGCAACACCCTCGGTATGGCTTGCGGTTTGGCTAGGCATCATGCGGCATCCCATTGCCACCCTAGCGGCATCATGAATTCGGTATGGTTTGCGGCATCTTTTGCCGTAGCGGCATGGAGGAATTCAAGAGGAGCGTGTGTTTCATTTTCAAAATTAAGGAAAATACAAATATTGGAATCGATAGCGGAGCAAAGGTCTTAAAAGGATGGCTTGGCCGAAAAATTGTTGTCGGCCCAAATCCGTAATATTGAAGAAAAGGCTTATCATCGGGCACTGAGGTTCTATAACCAACCTCACGATCACATAATTGATCCGAGAATGCGAGAGATCACGATTACCAAAAAACGTGAGTATGCGGAGCAATATGGATGGCCGACGGATATTTAGATGCGTATTTTTTTTAGTATTATGCAATTTTTTTAAGTATTATGTAATTTGTTTTTTATTATTAATGAAATATTATGTTTTTATTTAATTGTTTGATTTAATTATGAATTTAAAAAAGAAAAAAAAGTGAGGTATGGAATGACCATTGCCACTAAAAAAGTATGGTGAGGTATGTGATTAGGTGGAATGAAATTATTGGTGGGTTGTGAGGTATGGTGAGGTATGGAATCAAAGTGTTGCCACCCCCCTAAGGTTATAAATTACTGCATCACAGTTATAAAGTTATTGCATCACAATCATGATTTTAGTGCATTTAAGGTTATAATCTTGATTTTAGTGCATCATAGTTGATGCACTGAACTATTAACTTATAATAAAGATGCACCAAAACTTATTAGTGCATTAAGGTTATAAGTTACTGCATCACGGTTATAAATTTACTGCATCATAATCATGATTTTAGTGCATTAAGGTTATAAATTACTGCATCACAATTATAATTGTGATGCAGTATTTTTATAACTGTGATGCAGTAATAAATTTTGGCGGGAAATTTTTGGCGGGAAAAAAAAATTTTTTTTTTTGCCCAAAAAAAAATTTTTTTTGGCGGGAAAAAAAAAATTTTTTTGCGGGGGGGGGGGGGGGGGGGGGGGGCGGGGTAGGTGGGTGGGGTGGGGGTGGGGGTGGGGGTGACACATGTCACATGACATGGCATGGTGATGTGGCAAAGGTGACACATGTCACCTCCACATGCCTTCTCATTCTTTTCATTATAAGAAACTTTTCATTTTAACCCTACCCTATATATATATATATATATATATATAGAGTTAGGATCAAATAAGAAGATTACTTAAAATAAGAAGGAATAAGAAGAGCTATAACCGCAAATCCGAGATGCACCGACCTAAATTAGGTGCATCCCTATAATCTTAGATGAATTATAACGCACCATTGTGTGTTTTCTAGCTTTTAATCGGATGCATATACGTATATTAGATGCAGTTTATGATTTCTCTTATTTTTTGTTCCTCTACACGTGCCAAAATAATGAAAATCAATTTGCATCATCTATACATCAAATTAATTTTTGAAACTCAAGATGTTGCATCTATATGAATAGAAATTCATCTAATGCAAGTCGTTGCATCTCAAATGCGTGCTTTTGGTTACTTCTCACCACTTCTTATTTTAATTTACTTCTCACTGGATCCCTACTCTATATATATATATATATATATATATATATATATATATATATATATATATATATATATATATATATATAGAGTTAGGATCAAATAAGAAGATTACTTAAAATAGGAAGGAATAAGAAGAACTATAACCACAATTCCGAGATGCACTGACCTAAATTAGATGCATCCCTATAATCTTAGATGCATTATAATGCATCATAGTGTGTTTTATAGCTTTTAATCAGATGCATATACGTATACTAGATGCATTTCATGATTTCTCTTGTTCTTTGTTCCTCTACACGTGCCGAAATCATGAAAATCAATTTGCACCATCTATACATCAAATTAACTTTCGAAACTCAAGATGTTGCATCTATATCAATAGAAATGCATCTAATGCAAGTCGTTGCATCTCAAATGCGTGCTTTTGGTTACTTCTCACCACTTCTTATTTTAATTTACTTCTCACTGGATCCCTACTATATATATATATATATATATATATATATATATATATATATATATATATATATATATATATATATATATATATATATATATATATATATATAGGGAAGGGGTTATTTTCAGAACTAAGAAAAATGCGAGAACCAGCATCAACCAATAAGATTTTTTCTTACATTATTTTTTATTATTTAATTCAAAAGGGTATAATGGTAAAATTACTTTTTCTTTATATTTGATTATTTATTTATTTATTTTTTTTACAAAAAATGTTTTTTTGTTCCCGTAATTCTAAGATTTGTTTTTACATTGTGTGCACATGTGTTTTGCATTATTTGATAATTGTATTTTCTGTTTTTGCATAGGTGTTTTGTATTTTCACATGTATCTATAAAAAATATTACATAAGTATGTATACAAAGAACAAAACTTTATTAATACATTTATGCAATTTTATACAAACAACAAAACTTTATTAAAAAAAAACATAAATATGTTTTATTACAAATATATGAAGCGTGCACATGTGCATAATACAATGTCTTTAATAGATGGTTCATCTTTTAGGTGTGCACATGTATTCCTCGTCTTGTTCGAAAACCCATGAAATCTACACATATGTTTTTAATCCTTGTACACATGTGTTTTTCCTCATTGGCCACTCTCGATCTCTTTGTATGCATATGTGCAGTTGAGTTCGTCCATATGCCCTTATATATACGTATGTACATTCTTCATATTGCTCATTATACTCGAACCTGTAATCACAAACAAATAATAGAGGAATTATTTAATTTCCATAACAGCTGAAATTAAACAAAAGAAACAAGTTCATGAAACTATAAAAACACATATGCATAGAAGGTTTCAAATTCACAACTGTAAAAACACAAGTGCATAAAACTTAAAACACTTGTTATTGATACCAGCTGTAAAAACATATGTGCATAAAACTTAAAACACATATGCACACATATACCAACTATAAAACACACTCTAAAACACATATGCACCATTCAATTGATTATATATGTATAAAACTTAAAACACGTATGCAAACATATACCAACTATAAAACATATGTGCACCCTTCAATTTTTTTAAAAGCTTCTCACTTTTTTAAAGCTCACTCTCATTTTGGTGTTATATGTAAAAAGCAAGCTCTAAGTAGAAGATTAATTCCTTATGTTGACTACAATAAGTTAATATAGTTTAAATTATTGATCCATTATTTTTCATAACAAAAACTAGAGTCCAAACAGCAAGAAAGTTCAAAAAATGAACGTGCTAACAATTTGCGGTATTGACTCGTACAATACTTGCACACCCATTATACAACAAGTGGTTCAACTAACTTAGCATTACCATTTATTCAATCTAGGCAACCCCCAAACACCCCATAATCATTTACGCCATTAGGTTAACAAGAGCATGAATGTATACCCGATAAAGAACATATTTGATAGTAGGCTCTATCTTCAACTCCTGTTCAAGCTCATATAAGTGAAGCTTCCACTGTTAACCAATAAAAACATATCACCTTAGCAAGGGACTTATAACCCATGATCTTCAAGGTATTGCCTCACTGAGAATTGGCTAATGCCACAAATAACCAAACCTAAATCTAAAGCAATCCGTTGAATTTGATCAAATAATAGTGTTCATAATTCACTCATATGGCAGTCGCCTAACACGTTATGACATCTACCGGAGAAGCATATACATAAATGGGCGAAAAAAAGGGCGAAACAATACGAAGAAAGCAATAAAATAGAGAAGCAATACATGACATAAACATTCAGCATGTAAATATACTCACTAAGTCACTATGGCGTTTATACTACATACATTACTAAAGTTTTACCTTCCATTTGCTGTTTAGTACATTGGCGATCTCCATTACATCCTTGATAATTGGAAGATCTGTGAATATAGATACAAGAAAGAAGAATCATTACAAAAGTAAATCGTTCATCAAATGCCGACATTATACAAGGCTACCAAATAATTTAGCCAAACGTAATATGACTGCACAAACTTTTATACTTTGCATTTGCTAATCTAACAACAATATAAAAGTTCTAAAAACAAATACATCCTTAATTATCGGTTGTTCATATAATGCTATTAGTTTACAACTTTACATAGTGCTAGAATACATAACCATAGCTTACAACATTTCCCAGATCTGATATAACACACCTTGACAAAACAAGATCTGATGTAACAAACCTTTCAGATTTGAATGCACCTTTATTCTTTCTGATCAAAACAAGATTAAAAAATTATAGAGAATAACGTTTTGCATATTAGAAATAATTTTCCATACCTACCTATTATTTAATTATTCCTTGGAAGAATGCACCTTTAATTGATTCATTTCGTGTGTGGTCAGATGGAGAACGTGGTAAGTGATGGTGAAGGGGCGGCTAGGGTAAATGGAGGGTGGTTAGGGTTTTGAATGATAGAGAGAACATGCAGTTTTTCTTCATCACCATTTGGGTCTAGAGAATGAGATCTGCAGATAGATGAGAGAGAAAAGTGGTGGCGGTTATGAGTATATTTAGGGTATAAGATGATATTTTATGATTAATGAAAATACCTAATTTGCCCATAATTTAAAATTTTATTTAAAATAAGTTATAGATATTTTCAAAAATGCCATCTTGCATTGATATAGTATACATCATGCATTATTAGGAGTACAATGGTGGTTCTCGCAGTTCTCGCACTTTTCTTGGTTCTGAAAATAACCCTACACTATATATATATATATATATATATATATATATATATATATATATATATATATATATATATATATATAGTAGGGATCTAGTAAGAAGTAAATTAAAATAAAAAGTGGTGAGAAGTGACCAAAATCACGCATTTGAGATGCAACGACTTGCATTAGATGCATTTCTATTCATATAGATGCAACATCTTGAGTTTCGAAAGTTAATTTGATGTATATATGATGCAAATTGATTTTCATGATTTCGGCACGTGCAGAGGAACAAAAAATAAGAGAAATCATGAAATGCATCTAATATACGTATATGCATCAGATTAAAAGCTAGAAAACACACTATGGTGCGTTATAATGCATCTAAGATTATTGGGATGCATCTAATTTAGGTCGGTGCATCTCAAATTTGTGGTTATAGTTCTTCTTATTCCTTATTTTAAGTAATCTTCTTATTTGATCCTAACTATATATATATACTAGTTTTCGAAGCACGCCCAATGGGCGGGCATGACTTATAATTATTTGTTTGTTGCTTTTTGTTAGTGTAAATAAGTTTTTAAAATTTTCCAAATAATATTATAAGAAGATTGGTGGGTTAGAGTGTTTCTTTGATTTCCGGAAAAGACAACTTGTCCTCCTTTCTTTGATTTATTTCATATAAAAAGATAATTAAGGTTACAACTGATAAACCAACTGCCACTGGTATATAACTGCCTAAAAGGTATACATAACATAACTGTTTTAAACTACATGAACATATAAATTATTATAAGTAAGCTGGTAAACTAAGTTCGATAATTGATGCTAGTCTTTTGCTTGAACCGTTAGTGATATAACAACTGAGCTAATAGCGAGGTAACATGAAATAGCTCTCCATGAAGTCCACCAACGGCGTGTCGACCGAACCCCTCAGCTTGATCAGCAAGTGCTCGCAAGCTGCTATCTACATTAGAGTACGGAACCACTGGTGCCACTGCTATTCCTACATGTTGAAAGTCATCAAACGTATGCTTATTATGAATGTAAATTAACTATGCTTATCCGAATGAAAGGTTTCTTAGTTTTTTTTACAGAATCAACCATAAGAATACTTAACTATATATATTGGTTACTGACCAGGTGGATGTGGAACATTTGGCCATCCTGTACAGTGCTGGATAATATCTTTAAGCTCCTTTGATGCAGGTTCAACAGTCCATCTCTCATAGTGTTGGCGCAGGTGAAACAAACTACTTGCTGCTGTTGGTTCCAATAAGCCTGGTTGAGTACCCATCATAAATAAGTCACCCTCATATATTATGCAGCCACTGCATGCTTCTTCTTTGTCACCTGCCTGCACCACATACAACAATCTTATACTAAACAACCGATATTACAAGTAGTAACGATGTATGACATGTATGGGAAGTGTAGTTTTTTTAGAATTCCTCCTACAAAACTTAATTGGAAAAAAGTAGGTCAACCCGACCCGTTTTTAAAGAAGAATTAGTCGGTGCGCCAACCCTTTTGACCCGTTTACCTAACCTACCCGTTTGACATGTCTGACTAATTTTTGAAACAAACTGGTCAGCTTGTGACCCCTTTTGATCTGAACTCGTTTTGACCCATTAGTACACTATCTTCCTCAACTGTACAAAGAAATGAATGTCTTTTACCTTCTCAGTGAGATATTTAAATGCCACCTTCTTTTGCCCCGCTTCATATATATTGCATTGCGAGTATATCTGAATGATATATCAATAAGTTATATCATCAACGATATTTATGTGTAAATGTCAAAAAGTTAATTAAAGAGTTCCTGAGATTCGACACTGGCGCAAACAACATAAATACCCCAGTTTCGGGTGTAATTATTATACAGGCGTACTTTGGCAAACCTAACACGAGGATGACATTGTAGGGTTCCATCAAAGAAACAATGGTGAATGGTGACACGCATACATCTGTCACCATGGTGGGAAGGGTGGACTCCAATAAGCATTGTTTGTCATGGTTGAAAAAGTAACAACTGAATGCACAAAATTAGAAGGTTAGTTGGTCATATCCTTGTGAACAAATATGATTTTATTCATATAATGGTAACTAAATTTTCATTTGTCACGTTTTCATCATTGTACTTTTTTGTTATTTTACATATGAGACATTTAAAGATGGCATTGTGGCCCCTTTGAGTCAATTTGTAGCCAAAATCCCATGAAAACAGTCTTTCATAAAACGTGACAAATGAAAAAGTACATAATTTTATGCAAAAAGCAAGGCCAAAACAGATATGCCATATACTTGGTCTAGAGTAATTACCATGAAATAGTAATATCTGTACTTTGATGGGTAATATCAATCAATCCATCATCATAATCTTGGAGGCTACAACGATCAATCCATATATGCTTTGAATTAGGTTTGATTTGAATACCATCTACGTCATGTCCTTTACGGCCTGCAAACTCTAAGTTGCATATAATTACGTCTTTACATTCTTTCAGCCTAAGGCCTTTGCCCGTTAGATTAATCCTTTGACCTCACCCATCAATGGTCTTGTAAGAGGATACATTCAAATAAGATTCCAGTTCAATGGTACCCGAAAATTCAAATACAATCCACAAAGGCTCTTTCTTGCGACATGCATCTCTAAGTGATCCAGGCCCGTCATCTACAGTAAGTTCAAAGATTTTCACAATTTTGGTTATAAACTTCTTTATACGTTGTGCTTTTATATGAGAACTAAATAGTGATTGATTTGCAGTTTTATTCCCTTCGTTATTTTCCTTAATTCAAAATTTCACATCATGTGCTAGAAAAGCGAGCTATATTCTTACTTTCAGGTATCATCGGATCTGAGCATCAATAATATCATAACGCAACACACAATATTTAGGCTGCCTGGGCCTATTTTTACAACAGAGACTATATGTAAAAAGTGGTAGTCCTATTCACGGCAACGGTTAAACAGTGAATCATTAAGATGCACATCATAAACACCAATCATATACATATAAATAAAGAATGTATAAAAGATATATTCTTTAGTGTCATTGATTCTTACAATTATTTTGTCAAGCATATTCGGAGGCGTCTTCTTCGACAATACTTCCATCTTCATGTCTATCAGACTCTACCAAAATCACCACAAGATTTACAGTCAAGTACTTAATTTCGGGAGTTCATCCAACGTAAAGGAAGTAGTACAAAATATAAATTGATAAATAAGAGCAATTATAGACAAATTACTATCAAGGGAGTGGTTGCCGATATGCTTCCATCATTTATGAGATTGTGCGAGAGAAAAGATGAAAGTTCATCCGACACCCAAGTTATCCACACCAAAACGCAATTGTTGTAAGATGTTAACGTTCTCTGTTGCATCTTAGTGTCTCCGTCAGTTGTTGCTGCAGTTGCAACTGCATCAAAATTAATATAGTAGCATGTTAGTAGCAAACATAAACAAAAGCATGAAGAAAATAACCTAGAATTAAACAAAAGAATCACATATTTAAACATAAGAAGTGAAAACATGATAGTTTTGTTATGTCATCAGCTCCACCAGCTATTGCAACTAATTAATTCCATCCATGCCTGGCCAAACTAATTATCGAGCAAATTAATAAGATCACTTATATACCCTTTCTCACCAAACTTAAGAGATACTTACTATGGTGCACGACATATGTAAATATTCACACTGGAACTCCCCTGCTGCAGCAACAAACCACACATAAGCTGTCAGTAATTTCACAAATCTAATCTAATTGCAGCATAATTAAATTTACTCGCTTTTACGTGCATCATTTAAAAACAAAAACTAATACCACAATTGTGACATTAAATTAATATATGGAAGCTAACAGTAGTAGTGTGAACTGATATTGACTTTTAGTTCCAAAGAAGCAATGCAGTATGTTTGAAGTACAAAATTACATTTAATTTCATCGCGAAAAAATATAGATATAAACAAACATGAAAGAGATGCTTACATTTACCATAAACACTTCTTTATTGTGGACACATGAAGCTTCAGTAGCTCAAATTCAAGTTCAGCTTCTAATTAATCCATTTCCAATGCATATGGGTGTTTTTATCTTATTCTCCGTTAATACCTATATCAGCTGTCGTTATGGAAAAACTGATTGGTATACTGAATTCTTGATAACGATACCTCCTGTTCTTGCAGATCATGTTTAATGAATTCTGGATATCCCTTAAGTGACCTCAAAACAACTCGTCCACCTGCGCAGCATTTGTGGTATTGAGGTTCTGAGTTTCTTGAGTAACTTCTTAGTTTTTGATCAATAATGATAATCTTACTAATAAAAATTTTTAGTAAAGAGTCATGTCAAAAAGGATTTTTGTCACAAACATGTGACCAGAATGCTGACTATGAGTAAAAAGTACACACAATATGATCAGGAGCATCATCTTGCTTGCACATAACCCGAGGGACACCGGTGTTTAAACGAACAACCATTTTAGCAGCCCATGTCAAGTAAGCATGACCACCTGCACACTTCACTATCTTGGCATTGGTTCACTCATACTTTCTAAGTTTAAGGATAGACTTTCATAATCTGGTATGCAACGATGAGTCTGCTGAGCTTGCAAACAATTCTTGAGCTCCATCACTACATCGTTCATGGTTGGCCTTTTGACCGATTCATAGGAAACACAGGCAGTAGCCAGTTCTACTACCTTCCAGGCTGTATCTGTGTTAAAGCTCCTTTGCAACTTAGGATCAATAATATGTTCAACGTGTCCTTCTGCAACAGTAGACTTGACCCAGTCAATAATGTTTATGTTTTCTGATATTGCCCGGCAGCTTGTAATCAACTCCAGGAGTACTACACCAAAGCTATACACATCACTTTTCACTGTCAAACTGTTTGTTGAGCTCCAAAACAACATACATTTAATATTTTTTTCAAAACAACCTGGATAACAGATAATCTAAAAATAATTTGAAAGCAGAAAATACAATGGTTACTTTTTCTATTCTGCAAAGTACAAAATTATGGAGAAGACAAAAATTTGTGCAAAATTCTCATTCAAATTTGGACCATTTGAAATAAATGAAACTGAATATATACGTGCGTCAATTATAAAGTAGTTTCGATAGTTGGTGGTTTGATTGAAAATAGTAGAACGATGAGGTGGCCTCCATTTTCGATATCCCTTTTTTAAAAAGCTATTTTCAACTTGAAAACCTTGGAAGAGAAAAACTCACTCGGGATCAATGTACCCGTAAGTGCCAGCAACTACTGTTGTTGACACATGGGTGGCATCCTCAGCTGTGAATGCTAGGGTCAGGCCAAAATCTCCTAATTTTTCCTGGAAACCTTCATTTAACAATATGCTTGAAGAGTTCACATCTCTGTGGACTATCATTAGCCTGCAACCATGATGCATGTACGCTAGTCCTATAATATAGATGCATTCATGTTAAAGAAGTAATCTATAGGTGTATATGAGGTTTCCTATAACCCCGCCCAGTGGTTGTGACCTTACTTCCCAAGTGGGAATTTGGTGTGTGAGTGCATTTAAAAAAACAATCTAAGAAAGTTATTCAAAGTTATTAGTAATTGAACTTTGTGTTTCATAAGAGCCTGAAATAGTTAGGACATTGTAATAGAACTTCAACTCAGAATAATGAGAAGCAATAACTTTTGATATTAAATGGATAAATAGTTAGGACTTTGTACCCTTGGACCGACCAGATTTAAGTTCTCCAAAGCTTTTGAGAGACAACCCTCAACTGCACATGGAGGTTTAGAGCATCCCATCGGGTTATTATGCTTAGCATGCTCCATGTAATTAAATGTCAGAATAATCTATTGGTAACCCCTACCGTTATCAGCTAAATCAGTATGCCTTCTCTTGGACATCATAGCTGCATCTATGGGTTCAAATTCTTGGCCTTGTGAACCCTTATTCAACTTCCTCTTCGTGCCATGGAACACTTTCGGTCCTGCAAGTACCATGAGAGAGGATCCATAATTCAGTATATTTAAACATTGTTGTTTCCAAGTTACTATCATTATTGATATTCTACCAGGTTGAGGCTCGTAAATCAGCTAGGCTTCTGTTATTATTGTTGTTTCCAATTTGGTTATTAATTTCATATCATCCTGTTTAGTTATTGTAAGTATATGTTTACTGTTTGCAGAATTTGTTTTTATCAGGCCACATCAGCACATTAACCTTCATCGAAACAACTAAGAACATCTGCTGAATATGGTAACATTTCAATTTACCTTGGGCCAGAAAACGTGTACGTGTACTATCTTCATGTAAACTACAACTAATATTCCGTAGATCCATTGCGACACCTGTTCCAACACACTCTAAACTTATAAAGTGATTTAAAGTGTGTTACCGCTATTAAAGCTTTGGAACTTGTATATTTTTTACCCTTTGAAGGAGGTAGGGATTCTGGATTAGTTGAAGGGAAAAACCCAAAACTTGCATCATGATACTTGGTTTTTTCTATTAATGCATCAAACAAATAATCAGCTTTTTATAAACCGATGTAGAAAAGAAAACTGGTTATTCACACCCCTGCTTACAACCATATTTGGGGGGGGGGGGGAGAGTTATGGTTCTCAGGTGCACCACCACTTATTTCGTCTCGCTTTCTTGAACTTCCAGCATGTGGCTTCTTTAGAACCTTCAACAAATACATTAGTGTTGGTAGGAAGAATTGTGGTTCCAAATTCACAATCTCAAAAATCTCAAGATCAAAGCAGAAATAAAAAAACATTGTCATTAGGCAGGAGTTGCTGAAAGTAAACCTTGATAACGTAAAGAAGTTATGTGGATTCTGAACAGTTGGGTCTGCTAATTGTCACTACATAATATATGGAAATACATAATGAATGATACTTAAATAAACCAATCATAACTCATCAAACTAAATAAAACTCACCAAGAAATCAGTTTCATAGACGTTTTCAGTTTACTGATACGTGTTTCCAACAAAATTACTTGCAGAACACAATTTAGTGCAATGGTAGGTGACCAAAAAATGGCAACTTGGGTATCGTCAGAAGGCGTATTTACCTTCGTCTGGTATCCTTTATCATCAGTTTCTGCATACGAAGAAAAAAGTTATACAACAAAAATATACAACAATTATGAGCATAATAAATCAGTAAAGGGAAAATAAAAAAATATGGATCATTATGCAGGAGGATGGATGAATGATATTAGGGTTTTGAGAAATATAATGAACAATAAAACGTATATAATTAACAATATTATTGTTAAGATATATTCATAATATATTTATATGAATACATACCAAAGTTATCCTATTTTTATTTTAAGTAAAAATCAAACCACAAACACAATTCTATAAAAATACAGATTTCTAAGAATTTTATTTACTATAGGATTCCATATAATTATAGGCATTTATAGATTATAATATGCAACATAATTATCAAAATAAGTTGTTGCCTAAGTGGTAAACACACTTGTTATTCAACCAACCAATCAAGGTTCAATCCTTGCAAGGCTCATTTTTTAAAAAAAAATTTCGAAAATAATTAAATAAAATTCTAAAATCCGAAATTTACATAATAACAAATTAAATTAAAAAATTATTGCTTAGCTGGACAAAAATCTTGCTTAGTTGGACAACAAATGATTATGTGGCATTGAGGTGGCATTAATGCCAAATGCCTCCTGTTATATATAATATAGAGATATATATATATATGGGAGTTAGGATCAAATAAGAAGAAAAATTAAAATAGGAATGATAAGAAGAAACCACAACCACTCATTTCAGATGCACCTACAAAAATAGATGCATCTCCCCTTAAATTTCTCCCTCCTATTTGAAATGTGTGGCTAGAAATTCTTCTTATTCTTCTTATTTTAGTTTTTCTTCTTACCGGATCTCTTCCCTATATATGGGGATAGCTTGGCTATAATTTTTGTAGCCAATTGGCTACAATCCTTCATAAAAAATACACTATCAAAAATCTGGGACCTACATAAAAGAATCAAGACCCACAAAAAGAATCAGGGACCCACATTATATAGCACAAAATTGTAGCCAATTGGCTACAATATATTGTAGCTAATATATTCCCTATATATATATATATATATATATATATATATATATATATATATATATATATATATATATATATATATATATATATATATATATATATATATATATATATATATATATATATATATATCTATACATTATATATAAGAGGACGCATGCCATGTCATATTTCCATGTCATCATTGTATTTATGTGGCATTTTTTTTAATTTTTTTAATGATGTGGCATTTTTTTAAATATACATACAATTTTATTTTTGTAAATTTTAAAATTCGTTTTTAATTTCTTAATTTTTTATTTTAAAATTGTTTAATTAAAAATAAGACAATAGTTGGATTTGAACTTGGGTCATTCATGAGTTTTATAAACAACTTACCACTAGAGTAAGTTGTTTTTTGATTTATATCTTTAAATTCAATTCAAATAAGGAGATGTTAAAAAAATCCTGAAATTTGTAATTTAGGAATGTATATTATGAAGATAACAATTAGAAAAAATATGATATATATTATTTACAAGATAATTATACCTTATATATTTTTAATCTACTTTTTTTATAAATACACCCTATTATATTATTCCTAAACATAAATCGACTTTTTATATTTACAGGTTAATAATCCCTAATTTTTTTGATCGACTTATGAGTTTTACAGGTTTTGTGGATTTTTTAGTTTTACACTGTTAGTATATTGGTTTTGTTGAGTTTTATGTTTTACAGTGTTAGCAGATATCGGATACAAGGATGGAGGCACAAAAAGAACAAGCCTTGTGTTCAGGTATGGTTGTCGAAACTGGAGGTTCGTTAATGTGTTAGTGAACAATGCAATTTATATGATAACTTCATGACAAACACATGTCTTATTTTTTTGTTTTAGTGATGCTTGCTTCAGGGAAAATTAGTTCAACTATGGGGAAAAGGAATTCAACAGCAACGTTTGCTCATGGAACCTGGAGCGGATACAAGAGTGGTTCCTATCTCTTTTTATTAATGCATAGATAGTTAAATAAGTTTACTTAATACCTGAGATATGGTAATTATTTTGACTCCAATAATTTTTTTTTGAAAGGCTTGACTCCAATAATATTATCTAAAGACATGGATTTTGGTTTTTTATATCATCAGTTGCTTTGTAAATTGATAGGAAATACATATCGACTCTGAAAAGAGTGTAGTTTTTAACATCAACTTTCAACAATTTGAAGAGTTTTAAACTTCTATCACGTATTTACATTACATAAATTTCTCTATTCATATAAGGATGGATCTTACAGAAGTGGACATTCAGTATATTTATCTATTTATGTAAGTCAATGGAAAGGAGAAAACAGAATAGACTATAAGAGGTATACTTAAGTAATATCTAGCAATACGCCGATACGGTCTATATATTTTTGATACCTGGTCTTTGTTTTTTTCTTTCACAACATTAGCGTGTTGTTATGCATTATTGCATTTCATTTGTTCTCTATTTATTCAGATTACCAGTTACATCACTTCTATTTTCATGGTGTACAAGGGGAGTTAAGTCATATCTCTTTTGTGTTTGTGATATACAGTTAACGCTAGCACTCTTCCACAGTTGACACCTGTTCAGGTCCTCAAGCTAAAGCAACTCACGATGCTCACACTAGCCGAGGCAAACAAGATATATTACCCTGCATGTAAACAAACATAAAGTTAGGAGAGAAAGGGCATAACTCGCCATAGATCCAGGTTGTGTATTTGTCTCGGGTTTGGGTTGCATCCATTTGGGTTTCTGATAGAATTTGTAGAATTTGCAGGTATGCATAAACTACTAATTTCATTTAGGTTCCATGTGATAACTTGCAAGCGTAACAAGCGTGATATGGAAAAGGGTTGATAGCCATGTCAATGATCAACGAGGTATCCTTTTGAGAGAACATTTTAGTTATTTTGAATTGTTTATTGAAACGACCTCTGCAAGAAGATGTTTAAAACTTGTCCAAACAGTCCTTTATTACCGATAGTTTTACTAGAGCAATTCTAAAACAGGGTCGTTATACCCAAATTCTTTAAAAAAAAAATTACATGTACGATTTTATGTCTGCAAGTTGAGATTGCATATTCAAAAGGGATGCCCTTTTTTACGTAATAGGCAACTAAAGCAATCAATTTCAAAGAATCCATAATTTCATACAAATGAGCATTTTTAAATGCTCGAATGAAACTACTTATCTTAGTATTGGAGTGTTTGGAATTGCTTCTTTAAGTGTGTGTAAATTGCCTATTGCTTTATAAAGCAATAGGCAAGCCAAGTTCTTGCAAAACAATGTTAAATCTTTTTCTTAAAAAAAAATTACTTTTGCTTTTGATTTAGCATGTTTATGTTTAGTACCAGTAATTGTATATACCACGATGCCAGTCAGACACATAACGTGTTATAGCTTTATAGGATTCTTTAGTTATAATTCTCAACTTTTAGTTTCGACTTTAATTTGACTAAACACGACAGTGTCTCAGGTTCAATCCACTTGCTTTAGGTCTTAGCCATTTTCTGCCCAAAAGTGCCTACCTCTACATTGCAACTATAACAAAAGCAAATAAGACTTTAATTTGACTAAACACGACAGTGTCTCAGGTTCAATCCACTTGCTTTAGGTCTTAGCCATTTTCTGCACAAAAGTGTATACCTCTGCATTGCAACTATAACAAAAGGTAATAAAAGCTTGCTTAACATTCTTAGAGTTGGAAAAATGGAAACTAGAAAAAATGCAGTTGCAAACCTTTTAAGCATATCACATTGCTAAAATGACTTTTTCAATTGTTAAGCATATCACATCTACTATTCTAATTTGGATGGTGCTATTTAGTTTCAAATAATGTAGTCCTTTACTTATAGTTTTACATGTATGAGAAGTCATTTTATTGGAATATAGTTAGGTAACACTATGCTAAAAAACAATTGGTTTCTCATCAGTAGTGAAAGTTGTATATGTGAGTGTATATACTATATATGCAGTCACAAAAATGAATAACATGATTGTTACTATTATCTTGGTAAGCTTACAATCAAATGTCACTGCAAATATAGTGATGCATGATAGTGTAGATGCACGTTTTTAAAGTGACTTTTTGCAACTTTAACAGCTACAATCAGATAATATGTTAATTAGATAATCATGTGTTTTAAGTTAGGCGTATAGTTAGATAGTTTTACATTTGCGTTATGTAACATTTCATTTTTGCAGGGCGTACCTGATGTTAAGCTTGCACTGTGCATGAATTCAGAAAATTGATTGAAGATACACGCTTCGGTGCCAAACTGATTGAGCTCATAAAGGTGTTGTCTCTAATTATTAAGATCAAATCTGACCCGCTATTTTTTAATTGGTGCAATAACTGTTTGATTACATGTGAATTAGTGTCATCGTTGTTTGATTTAATATATTCATAATTGACATACATTCGAACGAGATGAATGAGGTATTTGAAGGCTATGAACGTGTGAGCTTTTGCTAGATTGTTTAAAAAAGTGTACTTCTGCTTCTCTTCTTGATGGAGGTCAGTTTAGAGCCTAACCAAATTTACGCCGAATTGTATATTCCTGACAATAGATGATTTAATGTCTAATTTTCTTGATGTTATATACTGTTTCGGTCCGAATTATATGTTCAAGTGTTTGAAATTGTTCATCCAAGTCCTTATCTGGGAATGAAGATATCAGTTTTTTATTGCGTTTGGATACAAAGATATGCCTTGCGTGTCCTCAAATTTAGGTGCTTATAACAACACTAGAATATATCTTAGTTATATATGTGGTTTCTAAAATATTATAGTTTATCCTTTGATAAGCTAAGGACTAAAAAGACAGGAAACTAACTAATTAAATTGAGGTTGAGATCTTATTGAAAGATATTCCAAATATATACTAACTGTAATATCCATGTAACAAGGAGATATATAAAACAATATTGATTGCTATTGCTTATATGGATCGGTTGATAATTTTCAGGAGTAATATAGTTTCTATAGAAGAAAATAGTAATCGGATTTAGATGTTTGTTACTACTCTTAAGGGACACTATTCACATTATATCTATGAATATTTCCTTTTTTATGCTTGGTACAGGCTCTTGGTTACGTTATATACAATCATACGTGATTACCTAATACGCGTATAGGAAAGGGAAAAAAAAGACTGTTATCCTTCTTATTTTTGGATGAGCACCCCGCAACTGATAGTTAGCTAAATGAAACTGATTTTGTTATCTAGATAGATTTAACATCGACTATGGTTTAATTATATTTTGTTTGTAGAAGAAAGTGGCCTTTTGATTTATCAGTTTGTATTAGTAATATGTATATTTGATGTATGCCTAATATGGTTTTAGGATTCGTTTGTTGAAATGCATGACGTCTAGCGTTGTTGGTATTTGTTGGTTTTTTTGTGCAACAATTAGCTTAACATTAACAAGGAGTGGTTGGAATTTGTGCTTATTTGCTTATTTTTAGCCGATTAACTACAAATAATAAGGGGCTATTTCGGGTTACTTTTATGCTTATGCACTTATTTGTTAGCTGTAATAACTACAGGTAAAAAGGGGGTTTGGGAACACTTAATATGACTATAGTTATCGAATATATCATGTATGTGTTTACAGGTGGTGTCATCAAGAGCCATGGAATCAAAACGCAAGATATCTGCTAATTCTCAACTACATTTAGAAGGCACGTGAGGATAGATACCCTCAACATATATGCACGGCACTATAAAGGTTAACTCATGTGACTCTTTCAGATGAATCTCGTCAGTCGTCACTATCAAAAGTTGCAACTTTTACTTTGTGCTTCTGAGATAAGTTTGCAAAGTGAGGACCGCATTGTGTCAAAACTCTCAGAAGAAGAAATTGCAGTACTTTAAGAAATAACCCTGTAGCTTAACAATTTTACTGCCAAAGGTCAGCTTTTCCCTTACCCTTCTTGTGTTCCTCACAGGTCATCGTGTCAAAACTCTCAGAAGAAGAAATTGCAGGCTTAAAAATAATGTTCAAGATGATAGACACAGACAACAGTGGTTATATTACATTTGAAGAACTAAAGGCTAGACTCAAGTGATTCGGTTCTACTCTTAATGAGTTTGAGATTTATGATCTAATGCAATCTGTAAGTATTTAAATGTTTTAAAGACTTTTTTGTATTGGCTTTCTTTGTTGCTGAATATAATTGATCTTTGATTGTTTAAACTAAAAATGCAGACAAATATTGATAATAGCGGTACGATCGACTATGAAGAATTTGTAGCAGCAACGTTGCATATGAACAAAGTTGGACGATAATTTGTTTGCTTCTTTTTCATATTTTGACAAAGATGGCGGTGGTTATATAACTCTTGATGAACTCCAACAAGTGTGCAAAGAGTTTGGATTAGATGATGGCTCGCATTGACACCCAGTGCTCTTAGTGGTATAAGCATTTTTTAAGAATATATGTATGTTATTATATTACCATTGTTTGCCATGACAAGCTTTAATGACTGATTGATTGTGGTTCTTCTGTAGAAAATTATGGAATTTTAGATTTTAGCTTAGTTAAAGTTATTGTTTTCTTATTAGAAAACTTGTGTCCAGATGTGATCATAATTAAAATCGACGGTTCACGGTTTGCGTGTATTTGTATTTGTTTATATATAATCAAGAGCGAGTGATTGAGAAATTGTGTAATACACGTGAAATTTGCATTAGGCACGTAGATTCATAGTTTTAATGCGTAAAAATATTTTTTTTTATTCATTACAAACGGGTAATTTACAATAACCATTTTAGTGGCTTATACTGATTTTAATAGGTACATAGCAATTTTTCGTACATAGGAGAAGGTGATTTCTTAAAGAATGACATTCGCGTAAATCCCAATCTCGATTCTCTAGGAGCTCTTAGTGATCAAGGTTGGTATAGCATACGAGCCATTTTATGGGCTAACGATTATGAGCTTCCAAAAACAGTCACAGCATTCCGTGACCCTGAGTACAATGAACTAGGGGTAATCTTGTCATGCGGTGCTTCGCTCAACTAGAATGAAGGTGGAAAAGTAGCCACATTTTATTGTTCTATCCTATCAAATTTAGCTATGGACATAACCGCCCTGGGAACAAAAGGAATTAGTCAACTTAGATGCACCACATACTGTTAGAAATAAGGTTAAACGGGTTGAAAATTGTGTAAATGCATTAAAACCTCCTAGATTACTTATACTGTTAGGAAAAAGCATCTTGGGTTAAGTCGGGCACGCTGGTTTACCAGTATTGACCCATTATCTTGGCGCTCATTTTGCCACCTTTAGCAAGACTGATTTGGCGATCACTAATATCTTATTTGTTGACAGAAATCTATACATATGTATCAATCTTTCCAAACTAAGGTTGCATAACATCTGCTTTATTGCTGCTTTTGTAGCCTGATAGAGATGATGAACTATTCAGAATCGAAAAGCAAGACGGTAAAGTCAAATACCAGAACGGAACAAGAATATTAAGAGTCCTTGCTATGTCAATAGCTGTAGGTATCTTATACATCACTTTTCTCTATAGAATGTGAATAAGGCCTCTTGAGAGGGTGCATTGTCTCTAGCTATTCTATGTATTTATATGTGGCTTAGTGGATTTCACGAATATTGTTATATTGTAGTAGATATGAGTCAAAAGCTTATTTAAGATATTTCCATATCATCTAAAATTTTGTAAGTTTACTCATTCGAAATAATACAAGCTAATGAACATTAAATAGGGGTCTGTTTGCGTCAGGGTAAAAATACGACACAGGGAAAATCTAGACATGGTACTTCAATGCGGGCTAACCTATCCAGGACCAACCCATTTTGACCTAAACCTGTCTTGAACCATTTTTTCGTCTCTAATTAACCAATCTCTTTTGTACTTCAGGTGATCGTTACTTATAACCATGGATCATCCCCTTGGCCGAAATAAATTTCACAACAAGAACCGATGAGTACAAGTGCTTAATAATAGAAATTAATGGACTTTGGCATGTCATGACAAACAATGAGGTGGCTCGCTGGATTTTACGCAGGAAACACTGGTCTGCAGCCACTAACGATGAAACATCAGCTACATAAACCCTTGCCGATAGACTGACTGAAATAACCATGGGAGGTCTCAGTTCTAACAACATATCTGTCGTCGTTGTTGATATAAAGTCAAAGAAAAAGCTACAGAAAACATGATCTTGAAGTACATGATCTAAACACATTGAAGCTTTTACAAAGCTGAATATTTTTTGACTAGGGAAAGAAGATCATTCCTAACTTTTAACTTGGTTTGATCCATCATCTATTAAGTAGAATGCTGAAAATGTGAAACTGTGACTGATGTTTTTGGTGTAAAGACGAGCATTTAGCTGATGTTGACATGCGGTTTAATATTTCTAGCTTTAAGATTCTTCTTCAATAATCTTATAAATATATAGAACTACTATTTTGGTCTTTTTGACCATAATGTTGAAATTTGAAAAGCTTTGTCTTTTTGGTACTTAACAAATGAAGCACGCCAATTTGCAGAACCAATAACGGTTATAAGCTTCAATGTTTTTTTCAATGAAATCAGTAGTGTATGAGACAGTATATAGAATTATGTCGAGCTAAGAGTGAAAGAAGAGCTAGATGACTTTAAATTCTATTTATTAGTTATTACCATTTTACACTATATTATATGATAATGAGTTTTATACCAAGGAAAAATAGTAGCATTAGCGTAACTGGACTCGCTATCCACACATGTCCTGTTGAAATGTGTAAAAACCTGCAATTCCTGAGGCAGGTTATCCCGGATCTATCAAGGATCCATGCGCTTTGAACCACATTGAGGAAGTTGTTATTTTAAGTAGCTGCTACCGCATGCGGATTTATATTATTTTTGATTACATTAATATGATATTTCTCCACGTGTGGTAAGAATCATAGTACTTGCACATCTTTAAATGTCGATATATAGTTGGTAGCAGGAAGTAGAGGTGACAAGATAGGTGGGTTGAGAATAGACAAATGGGTCAATATAGGTACCCCAAATGGATCAATTTATAGCATTTTTCGGAATAGTAAAAGAAACGAGTAACACTAACGAAAATAGCATGTTACTTTGTAGTGGATAAAATTCTTTGAAGCCAAGATGATAAGTCATTGCTTCGACAAAAATCTATATGGACCTTGATTTGACAAAATATACATTTATTAAATTCGATACTTCCTGTCTATGCAACCAAATAAAGAATGATTCACCTGAATTAGTGGAGTATATTGGAACGCAAATTCTTATTAAGTTATTACGACATATAAAGTATTGGAATTGAAAGTGGGAACTTAGTCATTGGATGTAAAAGCATCTATTTCTTTCTATAAGTTAAGCTTCAAAATTTCGTCTTTCTATTCAAAGTTCAATTACATAACTTAGCTACTCAACCCTTTATAAATAAGATGCAAACACAAAAGTGTTGTATCATGATCAAAGACCAAGGTGAGCAACCTTCATGATTTTATTTCCTTGTGCTTTTAAAGATGGTACATCGAGAGACCTGCTTTGGAGGTACTTTAGATGATGTTTTCTAAGGTATGAGTAAGTCAAAGTTTGTTCTCCTAAAAATGAAAGAAAATGGGAAATATAGTACGTACCTTAGAATGGTAGTTATTGTAGGCATCAATAAAGAATCCACATCTCCTACATATATCAGTATCACTTCCCACTCCACCTCCAGAGACACCTTTCTCAAGTGACCTTCCACTTGGAACCATTGAAGCCAATTTACATTTATAGGACCATGATGTGTGAACTTGCACGATATTAATGGTCACTTTATGGGTAGACATAGAGCATTTACTATCTACTTGAAGAACCTCGACAAGTACAAGGTATTGCACCCGTTTCATGTAACTTTTAATTACTTTTTAGTATATATTTGTTCAACTGAATTCTAAAAATAAAAACCCAAAATCAAAATACTTACATGCTTTTAGCCGTTTTATGAATTATGGTAACATCAATTATAGATCTTAACCGTTTCATTTAACTTTTAATTACTTTTTAGTATATATTTGTTCTACTAAATCTTAAAAATAAAAACCACAAATCATACCCGTCCATCGGACGGGTTTTGCCACTAGTGTATATATATATATATATATATATATATATATATATATATATATATATATATATATATATATATATATATATATATATATATATATATATAAAGTGAATGATAATATGAAGGAATTGAACTTACATTGAAGTGTTATTGAAGGTTAATAATAATGTGGATTTGATTTTAGTGTGTTAATACAAATAAGCCGTAAAAACGTTTATTTATATTTTACGATCTTCTAATGTTTTGTCGATAACAAAAGTAAAATCATATTAACGAAACAAATAAAATACGTAAATGGTTTGAACTAATAGTTTTCTAACACACTTACGTTTTCACATAAAACACTATAACAAGATTAAGTGATTTTATATTTTAGATACACATGTACAACAACTAGTGTTTACATATTGGCTTAACAAGTTTAAGTAATTCTATGAGTTAGATACATATGTACAACAACTAGTGTTTACATATTGGGTTAATACATACTTATATTAAGTACACTAAAATGGGTAAAAACAAGTATATTCTAAAATGGGTAAAAGCAAGTATATACTAAATAGATAAAAAACTAGCAAATGGTTTTGACCCATAACCCATAGTTTTATATATACCACTTACACAAGTTCAATGTATCCTTAAGGTACATTGTATCTAGATAGAAAACCATGGATCAACCCATAACCCATGACCCATGACCCATAACCCAAAATACCCATGGGCAAAGAGGAGCGGACCACGGATCCCTAGATTTGTGCTAGCCGGATCCCAAGTGGAAGGGATCCGTGGGATCCGGGGAAACAGTAGAGAAATTCCTCTATAAATAGAGAGCCATTTCTTCCTTTCTATTCATCCCTTTACACACATACTTCCCCCAAGTATTCTAACCCTCTAACCTCAGATCCAAGAGATCTATGTAGCTTTTCTCTTTTGTTTTTGTGTGATCTTGTAGATTCCTCTTAAAGGAAAGATCACCACATCTTGAAGACGTGCAAGCTCAAGTCCATGAGTTGCCATGCTTCGTCATCATCAAGACAACGAAGGTTCTCTTGCTGATAGTTCTTCCTTTCTCCATAGATGTTGGGTTGAAGGCATTAGTGAAGAATGCCGAAAGTGTCAAGATGAAAGCATTAGTGAAAGATGCTCATCATCCGCATCAAAGCATTAGTGAAGAATGCTTAAGGTGTCAAGACGAAGGCATTAGTGAAGGATGCCAAGCGTTGTGTCAAAGGCATTAGTGAAGGATGCCGAAGAATCAAATCAAGTAGCATTTGGGAAGAATGCTTAGGTCGTATAATCGATAAGGTGCATCGTTATACATATAGGTGTTTATTTATTCACAAGGATGGTGATATCCTTGACGATGTTGTAACAAGGAGT
This sequence comes from Chrysanthemum seticuspe, assembly GCA_019973895.1. Taxonomy (NCBI): domain Eukaryota; kingdom Viridiplantae; phylum Streptophyta; class Magnoliopsida; order Asterales; family Asteraceae; genus Chrysanthemum; species Chrysanthemum seticuspe. The sequence goes on along the minus strand of BPTQ01000008.1, from coordinate 55,559,139 downwards.
AGATCTCCTTGATAATAGGTGTTGTGTCATGAAGGGTAGTAGTTCCTCCATAATGGAACTAAGTGCTTAGCCTAGTACCTAATAAAGGGTAGGCGACCTTGTGATAGGATTAGTTCTCCTAAGGTGTGAAAGAACTCGGTGGTTAGCCTAGCACCGTATAAAGGGTAGGCGACGTTGTGTTAGGTGTGGTTCGCCTTGGTGTGAAAGAACTCGGTATTTAGCTTTGTACCGGAAAAAGGTTAAGCGACGTTGTGAAGGCTTCTCCGCCATAAGGAGTTGGTGTAGTGCTTACGAACTCTCGAGTAGGTGACTCGGGGAGTGGAGTAGGGCAAGGAAGGTGTCCTTGTAGCCGAACCACTATAAATAACTTGTGTCGTGGTGATGTGCTTCTTACTCTTTATCTTTCATTATATGTTTATATATCTATCTATCAACGTCCAACATAAACAACCTAATAGATTGACATAAGTCGATCTAAATATTTAAAAGGAAGTTTTAAATTGGTAAAACTATTCAACCCCCCCTTCTAGTTTTCCACAATTGGCATCAGAGCTTCGTAACCAAGTTTCTTAAAGTATATTGTACTTTAAAGACTTGATACGATCCGTGTATGTTTGAAAACTACAAAGAAGGATTTTTTTTGGGATCATATTTTATGTTAAATCATTTTGTTGGACATTGATAGATGATTCTAACAATATTTCGTTCTCGAGTAATTTTCATGCTAGAATTCCCCAAAATCTTCATTCAAAGATGAAGTCAACATTCAAGGAAGGATTCTTAAAGTAATCACAACTTTAGTACATCAAGTACAAAGGATTACTTTAAAAGCTCATGAAGTATTATTGGTCTTATACCAAACCAAGAAACATCTAAATATTTCTTTTCCTTAAAAGAATATTTGGCAAAGTTATGATCTTTAATTACTTATCTTTATTTGTTATTATTAGTATCTTGATTGCATGTCTTAGTAGTAATAATTCTAGTAATTATTCTTTTATAGTAATTTTCTATTTAGTGTTCTCCGATTTTGTTTTGTAGACTTTATTACCAACTCATAATAATGATTTCTAGTTATATGATAACATCAATCATTATTCACCACAAAGGATTTATTGTCATCTCATGCACATCAATAAATATCCATGTGAAACTTCTTATATTATAATAAAATGGGATTTTATTATAATGTTTGAAAAGTGATAAGGTTTTAAAAGGTACCATTTTGAGGGGTCATTTAAGTCCTTATTTGATCACTTTTGTATCCGTTATTGCTTAATATCGTTCCTTTTCACTTTTTAGGTCTCGTGAAGGCAAAATGCTGGAATGGCACTTATTTGGACAGAAAGGCGCGAATATATGAAGAAAATGGCCAAAGTCGAAATCGAGACACTCACAGTCGCTGAATGTAGAAGGCGACGGCGTCAGGTGCTATTTGCGACGCCGTCCCAGAATTATTGTGACGGGTCAGAACTCAAAACTCGTGTTTTCAAGAGACGGCGTCTAGTTGTGAAAGAGTAGGCCGTCGCTACTCAGACGACCTAGATGCGATCCAGACAACGTCAGAAGCTGAAGAGGACGGCGTCACGGACATAAGGTGACGCCGTCGCAAGGTTAACGTGGCCAAGACGAAACCCTAATGGCGGCGACACGACGGCGTCACTAAACATAAGGTGACGCCGTCGCAATTGTAATCTTATATATAGAATCCGAATTTTTCAGTCTTTGTGTGGAGAGTCTTTGGAGTAAAAACCTAAAACCGAACCTAAGGTGTCTTGTACAGTATTTTAGGGTTTTTAACCCTATCTTACACCAAGATAAGTCTTTGCTTCATTAATTCAATTATGTCTTTGATTATTTGTGTGTATGCTTGCATGTTCTCCATGTCCGGCTAATTTATTTGTGTGTTTGCTTAGGAAGTATGAAACTTAATTATTAAATATTGATTGGTTGTTTCTTATCTTAGTTGATTAATGATCTAGTAATGCGATAGGTCATTCGTTGTGTACTTAATGCTTGATTCATCTTTGTGAACCTTAGAGTATGATTACCTGAGTGATTGTAGGCTAACCCATCCGAAGAGCGCCTTAGAGTAGGAGTCTATAATCTCTAAGTGGATTTGTAGACAAGACCCTTTGGTAAGTTCAAAGAGTTAGGGAGAAACGCATACCCTACAACTTTAGACACACAACGCAACTAGGAATAAGACGTGACACTCAACCATCAATAGGAGATAATTAAGGAGTAATACAAACTAAGTAAACACATCTTTAAACTATCATACGAGCACACATTAATTAGACATAGACTCCCACAACCTTAGTTTAGATAATTAGATAATAGTAGAGTAATCGGTAGAAATACCAACCCCCCAAATCCAATACCCGAGATTCGTACCTTTCCATTTTCATAAAATATAAAAAGATAAAAAATAATCTTCGTCAATCTTAACCTTAGCGTAGTAACTCCCTACTAGCATTCCTATTCCCCTAGAGAATGATATCAATACCCGTGGCTTACCCTAATTACTACACTACAACGATTAGGTTCACTGCCTAGGGTGTTATAAAACTTGCTCGAAGAAAAGGAAGTTCCTTTGACCCCGAACGACGCGTGTAGCGTTATCAAGTTTTTGGCGCCGCTGCCGGGGAATAGAATAGCTAGTTAGTAGTCCACCTCGTTTAGGTTTCTTTGCTTGATTCCTATCAAGTAAACTTTTTTCTTATTTTTTAGATTTCTCTTAGTCTATCCCCCTTCTTCGTAACCTTTGTTCGTAACCCCATCACTCTTCATCATGGAGAATGATAACCAACCACCATTTAATAACCCAACAAAAAAAATTTCAATGTCACTCAAAACCCAACCCAATAACCAACACAACCGTCGAAGCCGATATGTGAGTAGAAACACCGACCTTCAGGATTTGCAGAAAATATTCGATAGTACAATTAGGGAAGCTGTTGAGAAAGTAGTCAGCGCTGCTATAGTTGGTTCAATGATTAGCAGTAATTCGGAAAATGGCATAATAAACAACAACGTGGATGTGGAAAATAGTGCTTACTTCAATCTTTACCCCACTAAGGAAGAGGTCGCGTACCATCAATACATAATCAATAATCCACGATCACCCATCATTAGGATATGCCCAAAGATTAGGAGAGGAAATCCCTGGAACCTAAAAATCCCTTGTATGATCGGATATAGGAGTGTCGACCACGCTTACATAGATACGGAATCCCCTATCAATGTAATGTCATCTGCTGTCTACAATGACATTATGAATGAGCGACTCAATATTAGGAGAGACCCTAAATATCCGGGAGGAGTTTGCAACTTTGTGGGAAGAGTCAAGGACGTGCATGTCTTTATAGGAAATTTCACCTACCTAGTTGATTTTATGGTTCTAGAAGATGTAGGATGCGTCATTGACTATAGTTTATCCCAAGTAGTGCTAGGGAAACCGTTTGTTGAAACATCTAGAATGAGCCATAGCAAGCACGATGGAACGGTTAGGTTCAAGGAAGAAACCGATGAGATCACCTATAGGATGCCTTGGAAAACAACTGAGTATAGCCACTTGTCCATTTATGATCGAGACAACATCAAAGCTTTTGAGGACAAAAGCAAGGAAGATGTTGAAAAGGGTTATAAATTCATGTGGGAAAGAAGGAGGCATTATTATAAGGATTGCTTGACTTTAGGGCCTAGGTATAGAGTCGATGAAGATTTTGTCAACATGATAGAATTTTCATTGAGGATGCGTGAGGAAACGTAGGAGCACGACTACGAGTCTAGCTACAAGACTCTTTAATAAAGAAAAGCGCTTCGTGGGAGGCAACCCATGCTTAATTGTTTGCTTGTTAGTGTCATATATCTTTTATTAATTGTTTATCCTCATGTTTAAATTTGTAAAAATGCTTTATTTTGTTTTTAATTTCGTCTTAATTACATATAAAGGTATTTTACATAAGGGATAAGTGTAGGGAGGATTACACACGTTTTCAAAAGAAACGTAAACATGAGAATAACAATTAACTAAAAGATATATATGTTTGTTTGTTCGAGTCAAATGCTTGTATCGAGTCATAATGGATGTTTTGCAGAAATTTTTCCCAGATTCTAAAGATGTACATTTTCCATAATTTTTTCCAGAAAATCGCAGACCAGTTTTTGTCAGGATAACCTGACGGCGTCAGGATTGCAACCTGACGGCGTCAGGAAGGAGTAAAAACATCAGATTACTTTTTCTCGTTTTCTGAGCTACTTAAAATTTTTTTGGAATTTTCCAGGTCTTAATTTTCTTAGAAATTCTGTAAACATTCATTCCATAAGCATTATATCCTAGTTTAAATCGAGTCTTATATATATTATTACCGCCGATTTTACGCGAAGGTTTCGTTTGTTTTCTTCAAGTGTGCAGGTTTAGTTTGTCAAGAAGAAGTTACATAAGATTGGAAGGAGCTTTTCACGCAATAATTCTTCTTGAAAAGAATTTAACCACCACTTTACACGGATCCTACCGAGCTAATCAGGGGAGTATTAGTTTCTTTCGTTTTTAATTACCTTCTTTTATCATAACTTTGATACTTTCGGGGAACATTGGGGACAATGTTCAGTTTAAGTGTAGGGAGGGAAAATAAAACGGGAACTTTGAAACTGTGCTTATCCTTGACTATTTGCTTTGTCCAAATTGTATTTGTGTAATAAACCATGAGAAAATGTCTGTTAGGGTAATTTTGGCACCAAATTTAAATTTTTTCATGACATATAGGAGTGGGCCATTAGTCTTAACAAAAGCGTCTCATGGATAGGAAGTTATATGACTAGCACAAAACCCTTTACCACCCAAATTCCACCCAAAATGTGAGGATCGCCCTTAGATTAGTAGGAATTAAAGCATTCATCTTTAATGCTTTGAGTGTGAACCGGTAGTATATTAGATTCTAGAACTTGTTTTGTGATGCATTCCGAGATCGCAAGTGAGGCTACACTTGTGTAGTTAGGAATAACTAAATGATAAGAGGCATTAGGATAACCCTTGTTTGATACCTGTAATATAATTACTTCTTCCAGATCGGTTGAGTAATTCCCCCACACCCTTTGCGTTGTACTCATTTTTAGTACATGATACCCCTAGTTAACCCCTCAGAGCCTATCCTTTTCGCGGTTCTCATGATGTTTCGGTTTTTCCGGAATATCAATGAAGAGCATTGTTTACACCCCACCCCCAAATATACACCCAAATCGCCTTAGCCTACCCCTTATGCACTCACTTTTAGTGCAATTATTTGTTATCACCCTAAACCCTTAGTTCAATTATCTAGTTGCTTGCATGAGTTGCTAAGTCGAGTCATATCCTTTGTATACAGTTTTGGGATGATTGGGATTCATGGGAAAAGTAAAAGTTTATGAAATGACGGGAAGGGAACGTTAAATTCAAATTCCCTTTGTTTGCGTAATAATGTACCCCAAGTGTTTTGATCTTTTCAATTCGGGTCAAGTTAGTGTTAGAGTAATAAAAACTCAAGTGTAGGGATATGCTTATAAATCCCTAGTATTTTGATGTTATCTTAGAGGATGGTAGAGTAAAAGTGTAAAAAAAAAAAAAAAAAAAAAAAAAAAAAATCGAAAAAAAAAAATAGAAAAAGAGAAAAGAAAAAAAAAATAGAGTGTGAAAAAAAAAAAAAAAAAAAAAAACATACGGGCTACCATCCTACATCTATATTTTAAATTTATGTTTGTTTATTTCAGTTATCTAGAGTTTAGAGTGTCGAGTCTTGGCTTAGCAACGCCATTCTTCATATGCAGTTAACATAAAGATTTTTGACTTACCACCACTAAATAGCCTATCCCACCAAACCCTTATTTCCCTACCGTAAGCCTAACATTACAACCCTTTAAAAGACCTCTTTGATAGTCTTTCCTAGGTGCTTACGCCAAAGCGATGGAGGTTTGATCTATTCTCAAGCCTATGGTAATCTATGTACTAGGACCGGTTAATGAGTGTTTATCTTCCATTTCCTATATTGTTATATTTCATTTATACACCTGAGAGAGATGTGAGTATCCAAACACCCCATGTGAGGTGCTAGTATGTAATTTCCGTGCTTGTTATGACTTTTGCGGGGCTTATATATGTTGTGGACCGTTTTGAATTAATGCTGAATGACCCCTAACTTATAAATTAATTGGCTAAAAGCACATTTGCTTGAGGACAAGCAAATAACAAGTGTAGGGATATTTGATAAGGTTTTAAAAGGTACCATTTTGAGGGGTCATTTAAGTCCTTATTTGATCACTTTTGTATCCGTTATTGCTTAATATCGTTCCTTTTCACTTTTTAGGTCTCGTGAAGGCAAAATGCTGGAATGGCACTTATTTGGACAGAAAGGCGCGAATATATGAAGAAAATGGCCAAAGTCGAAATCGAGACACTCACAGTCGCTGAATGTAGAAGGCGACGGCGTCAGGTGCTATTTGCGACGCCGTCCCAGAATTATTGTGACGGGTCAGAACTCAAAACTCGTGTTTTCAAGAGACGGCGTCTAGTTGTGAAAGAGTAGGCCGTCGCTACTCAGACGGCCTAGATGCGATCCAGACGACGTCAGAAGCTGAAGAGGACGGCGTCACGGACATAAGGTGACGCCGTCGCAAGGTTAACGTGGCCAAGACGAAACCCTAATGGCGGCGACACGACGACGTTACTAAACATAAGGTGACGCCGTCGCAATTGTAATCTTATATATAGAATCCGAATTTTTCAGTCTTTGTGTGGAGAGTCTTTGGAGTAAAAACCTAAAACCGAACCTAAGGTGTCTTGTACAGTATTTTAGGGTTTTTAACCCTATCTTACACCAAGATAAGTCTTTGCTTCATTAATTCAATTATGTCTTTGATTATTTGTGTGTATGCTTGCATGTTCTCCATGTCCGGCTAATTTATTTGTGTGTTTGCTTAGGAAGTATGAAACTTAATTATTAAATATTGATTGGTTGTTTCTTATCTTAGTTGATTAATGATCTAGTAATGCGATAGGTCATTCGTTGTGTACTTAATGCTTGATTCATCTTTGTGAACCTTAGAGTATGATTACCTGAGTGATTGTAGGCTAACCCATCCGAAGAGCGCCTTAGAGTAGGAGTCTATAATCTCTAAGTGGATTTGTAGACAAGACCCTTTGGTAAGTTCAAAGAGTTAGGGAGAAACGCATACCCTACAACTTTAGACACACAACGCAACTAGGAATAAGACGTGACACTCAACCATCAATAGGAGATAATTAAGGAGTAATACAAACTAAGTAAACACATCTTTAAACTATCATACGAGCACAAATTAATTAGACATAGACTCCCACAACCTTAGTTTAGATAATTAGATAATAGTAGAGTAATCGGTAGAAATACCAACCCCCCAAATCCAATACCCGAGATTCGTACCTTTCCATTTTCATAAAATATAAAAAGATAAAAAATAATCTTCCTCAACCTTAACCTTAGCGTAGTAACTCCCTACTAGCATTCCTATTCCCCTAGAGAACGATATCAATACCCGTGGCTTACCCTAATTACTACACTACAACGATTAGGTTCACTGCCTAGGGTGTTATAAAACTTGCTCGAAGAAAAGGAAGTTCCTTTGACCCCGAACGACGCGTGTAGCGTTATCAAAAAGCTTCCCAAGAATCACGACTAATTCTTAAAAAAGGGAACCTTGTCTAATAGGAATAGTATTTAATCATCAAAACCTCAAACTACTAGTTTTAGAACATTAACACCAAAATACTAGGTATCTTAGAACTCCCAAACCAAAGTTATCAAGGAATTTCTTGAGCTGACTTTTACTGTCATGCCGGATCCCTAAGTTTATACTAGACGGATCCCAAATGAGAGGGATCCGCGGGATCCGTGCAACAGAAGACAGTATAAGCTAAAAATGATCACTGTGGATGTTTCACCATCACTCATTTCACAGACTCACGAACAAGGACTCTGTTACTGTTCATAGGAGCTAATTGATCATTTTTCTCAAGCCTAACAATCACGTGTGTAAGTTTAATCTTCACTACATTGTTAATCTAATTCCTTGATTTTTAGAATTAGAATTACTTCATCTTTAAGAGTTGGGTTCAAATGGGTTTACCATTACTTGTCATCACATTGTTTTCTAAGATAATCTAAATCAAAGATTTAACATTGTTAATACAAATTAAACACATTTCTTGAACCCAACAAAGATGATGAGAGCAAAATTGTGATGAAACCCTCTAGGTTACTATTCACCATTAACACCACATTGTGGTTACATTGTTTAGGAACATCATGCCAAGCAACAAGCAACAAGATTACCAAGACACCACTCACTACATTCCCATGTACCATAGGAAAAATGGATTAAATCCGGACGATAGGAAAGCTTTTAAGTTACTTGAAAGGAGACTCTTTCATGAAGGTAGAGTTGTTGATCCATCATTTCTTGCAAATACCGACATGAGGGAAGTATTTGGAACTATTGGGTTTGATTGTTTATTGGATATAAACGAGCAAATTTGCCCGGTCTTTGTGCTTGAGTTTTACAAGACTATGGGTATAATTAGAAATGATGATGGGTCCATCTCAATTGAATTTACCATAAATGGACATAAGTACACTCTTTCACTTGTGGAGCTTGGAAGAATTCTAGGAGTTACATATGATGGCGTTTGTATGTACTCAAATGAATGGTCTTTGGAACAACTACACACAATGGTTGATCACCATGATATCTACCACACTTTGATCCCCGAAGCAACCACGGTGAGGGACACCGTATTTATGCCAAGAGCATCACCATCAAGAGTCACAAGAAAGTCAAAAGTGATCTATAGGGATCCTTTTCAAATGGAGCTTTCTGAAATGTATGGGTTATATAAGAAATGGGAAGTTGTGATAAGAGAAAATGTGGTATGTCTAGTAGGAAACAAGGATCACCCCAATGCTTGCCTAAGCTTCATGATATATTGTCTAGTGACCAATACTAGATTCAACCTTGCCTACTACATGGTCAAAAGAATGGCAAGTGTGAGAAGCATGGACAAGATGGTACTCCCGTATGCAATGCTTCTAACCCGTCTTGCCAAATTCATCTTTGCATTAGATCCTTCCCCACAATCCCTTGATCATAACTTTTGCAATAAGGTCATGGTTCCACTAACCGAGGGTAGAACAACAAGGTTCATGGTAGAAGGCAAAAGGCCACATCCACCCACGAATTCCTCAGACGAAAGGGAGAGGCAAGAAGAAGGTGAAGGTGAAGGGAGTAGTAGCAACCCACTTGAGAATATTGATCTTGACCCTTTGGACTACATTAACCAATTGCCAAACATCCCCAATGAATCGCCTGAATGGCAACAAACCAAAGGAATCTTCAAATGCTTCGCCAATTTCTTGAGGAAGAAGAAGTGAAGATGGTTTGATAAAGGACGGGTGAAGAAGTGAAGAAAGGTAAAGTCCTAAGGCTTAAGTACTTGATGAACAATTTCGAAACAATGGTTTGTAAACAATTTTAACTATGCTTGTAGTATGTAGGTATTGCCATATCTTGGCACTAAACATTCTAGCTTAGGTATTTGAAAATGAGATTTTACGACCTCCTGGTATGGTCGTCGTCACTCATTCTAGGAACTCGAGTGTTTCCCACTTTGATACAAGTTTTATTAGTTATGTTCTTGCACTTAGTCTACTTAGAAACAACTAAGAAAAGCATTTTCTATAATATGCATAGTTGCACATTTCCTATAAGCCTTCTGATCTACAGATTGGCGGATCCCAAATTTTCAACTGGCCGGATCCCTCCCATAAGGGAACCGTGGGATCCGTATGCAACTGATGTGAAAAACAGATTTAGCTTCATCAAAATAGTCCACTAGAACACTTCCAACTAGTCAAAACTCACCATAATCCGCTCCAACACTCACACATTATCCATCACATTTGATAGCACTTAGTTTGATATGTCCTTCAATTTTAGCAAATTGATCTCAATCTCCTTTGACTCAAAATTAGAGCCAAAAATAAGTTTCTTTTTATTTTTATAGATTTTAGTAAATCTATTTTAGGACATCATATGACTTTTTAGGACTTAGTATCATCATTTTTCTCACAACATATTGAAAGGAAACCTTGACTAATAAATAGTTAGATTACCCAAGGTAAGTGTTCTTAGTCTAACCATCATTAAGTACCATTACTTGTTATGGTTGAGGATTTGAGATATCCAACAGCTATAAACTTCAAAGTTAAGTCAAAACCTCGAAATCCATCACTTAAAACCTTACAAAGGCATGATGACTTCACTTAGAACCTGTCTGATAGCCGGATCCCTGGTCTATAACCAGGCGGATCCCTACTGAGAGGGATCCGTGGGATCCGTACATACAGAAAGAATAAGGATTAGCCTCCTTAATTCAAATTCAAGTTACCTTTTTTTCTCCAACCACCTTTAAGCATTCATTAATTACCCTCCTAGAGCTGATCAAAATCTCAAGAGCATGCTTAATCCTCTAAGTGGTCAAGGATTTAATTTCCTAATTCAAATTTTCTTTTATAATCAAACAAACCTTAGGACTAAGTCACCACTCTTAATCACATCTCAAAAATCAGAAATTTGAAGCTCACATTAGCACCTTCATCACCATGACTAAAGCTCTTAGCAACAACTCCTCAAACATAGGATCATCCAAAAGAAAGGGCCAAATGATCCATGAAATATCATCCACCGAAACATCCCCTATTAGAGATAATGACTCTAGAATCCCACCTCATCAAACCCATCTAACAAAAGCTAAGAGAACCGAAAGGATTAGCATCAAATCCTTCCAACTAGAAAAGGGATCATCTAGTTCCAAACCTAACATGGATAGTTCTAACAAGCCATCAAAACCTTCATTCATTGAGAATGGACTACACTCATTGAATGAGCCTCTTCCGCATCCAAACATATATTCATTGTTTCATTCATCACCAAGAACCTCCCATTCACCAACCTTTTCATTGAATCGGGAACCACCTACAACACCAACTAGCCCATCATGGGAAACAAGGAACAACCTTGATCATATGGAAGAAGTTCCATTACCACCCTCATTTTTAGAACCTCTACCTACTTCTCAAAATGAAGACCCTCAAACACACATTGAGCCCCCTCAAAACATCCTTTTTCCTTCGGGGCCAAACCAAGACAATACTTGCCCAAATTGTCTAAAAACTCAAGGACTTGTTCAAGAAGTACGAAATGAGATACATTTCATGTTCAATCATCTTCTTGCAAAGTTGGATCAATTCAACAAGTCCACCCATCCCTAGACTTAAGCACATTGTCACATTCTAAATCCCGAAATAAGATTAGTATTAGTAGTACTTATGTGGCTAAAGTTTATTCTCTTAGTTTTTAGAGATTTGGTTGTGTATCTCTTGTTTTATTGAATGAATACTTTTATGCCATGGTTATTATGTGTGTTGTGCTTGTTATATTGTACATTTATCTCATTCCCTCAAGTTTCACTCCTTGACATTTCTTCACTGCTGAAGAAACTGGAACAGATAACCGGATCCCTTCATGATAACTAGACGGATCCCTCCTTGAAGGGAACCGTGGGATCCGTGGTACAGAAGCACAAATTTCTACTAACTTGAGTCTCTTTTGCAGGAAATTATGCACTATACTCTTGTTTTTCTAACCTTTACTTTGTAGATTTTCAAAATAACACATGAAGATTTTGACACCATAAAAGCTAGGGGGAGCTTTGTGTCAAACATTATTGCAAAATCATTTGCAACTTAATCCAATTTTGGATTACACTTCATGATACCCCATTGCAACTTTGCAATATTCGAGGGAGAGCACGTTTTCGTCACTTAGACGAACCATTTGCAAACTTAATTGCAAACACAAGTAGCTTATTTTACATTATGTCCTTGACGCCCTTTTTCAAAGGGATGGGCTCGTCAAGGGGGAGTTAAGACGAGTACCATTCCCGTCACTTGCTCTCGTTACATCTTTTATAATTTTTCTTATAAAAATTGTGTTAGTTTCTTCAAACACTTTTTGTTTCGACAAAAAGGGGGAGAAGAAAGTAAAAACTACAAATTCAAACGTTTACAAATTTTAGCTTTTCCTTAAAATAATTTTATGTTTTTTCATCAACAAAAAGGGGGAGATTGTTAATACAAATAAGCCGTAAAAACGTTTATTTATATTTTACGATCTTCTAATGTTTTGTCGATAACAAAAGTAAAATCATATTAACGAAACAAATAAAATACGTAAATGGTTTGAACTAATAGTTTTCTAACACACTTACGTTTTCACATAAAACACTATAACAAGATTAAGTGATTTTATATTTTAGATACACATGTACAACAACTAGTGTTTACATATTGGCTTAACAAGTTTAAGTAATTCTATGAGTTAGATACATATGTACAACAACTAGTGTTTACATATTGGGTTAATACATACTTATATTAAGTACACTAAAATGGGTAAAAACAAGTATATACTAAAATGGGTAAAAGCAAGTATATACTAAATAGATAAAAAAACTAGCAAATGGTTTTGACCCATAACCCATAGTTTTATATATACCACTTACACAAGTTCAATGTATCCTTAAGGTACATTGTATCTAGATAGAAAACCATGGATCAACCCATAACCCATGACCCATAACCCAAAATACCCATGGGCAAAGAGGAGCGGACCACGGATCCCTAGCTTTGTGCTAGCCGAATCCCAAGTGGAAGGGATCCGTGGGATCCGGGGAAACAGTAGAGAAATTCCTCTATAAATAGAGAGCCATTTCTTCCTTTCTATTCATCCCTTTACACACATACTTCCCCCAAGTATTCTAACCCTCTAACCTCAGATCCAAGAGATCTATGTAGCTTTTCTCTTTTGTTTTTGTGTGATCTTGTAGATTCCTCTTAAAGGAAAGATCACCACATCTTGAAGACGTGCAAGCTCAAGTCCATGAGTTGCCATGCTTCATCATCATCAAGACAACGAAGGTTCTCTTGCTGATAGTTCTTCCTTTCTCCATAGATGTTGGGTTGAAGGCATTAGTGAAGAATGCCGAAAGTGTCAAGATGAAAGCATTAGTGAAAGATGCTCATCATCCGCGTCAAAGCATTAGTGAAGAATGCTTAAGGTGTCAAGACGAAGGCATTAGTGAAGGATGACAAGCGTTGTGTCAAAGGCATTAGTGAAGGATGCCGAAGAATCAAATCAAGTAGCATTTGGGAAGAATGCTTAGGTCGTATAATTGATGAGGTGCATCGTTATACATATAGGTTTTTATTTATTCACAAGGATGGTGATATCCTTGACGATGTTGTAACAAGGAGTAGATCTCCTTGATAATAGGTGTTGTGTCATGAAGGGTAGTAGTTCCTCCATAATGGAACTAAGTGCTTAGCCTAGTACCTAATAAAGGGTAGGCGACGTTGTGATAGGATTAGTTCTCCTAAGGTGTGAAAGAACTCGGTGGTTAGCCTAGCACCGTATAAAGGGTAGGCGACGTTGTGTTAGGTGTGGTTCGCCTTGGTGTGAAAGAACTCGGTATTTAGCTTTGTACCGGAAAAGGTTAAGCGACGTTGTGAAGGCTTCTCCGCCATAAGGAGTTGGTGTAGTGCTTACGAACTCTCGAGTAGGTGACTCGGGGAGTGGAGTAGGGCAAGGAAGGTGTCCTTGTAGCCGAACCACTATAAATAACTTGTGTCGTGGTGATGTGCTTCTTACTCTTTATCTTTCATTATATGTTTATATATCTATCTATCAACGTCCAACATAAACAACCTAATAGATTGACATAAGTCGATCTAAATATTTAAAAGGAAGTTTTAAATTGGTAAAACTATTCAACCCCCCCCCCCTTCTAGTTTTCCACATAGTTATTTAACAAACCCTTGAAGAGAGAACATAAGTTTTTGATTGTGCGTGTGTGTGTTTTTACTATAAATTTAGAGAAAAGAAAGAAAAAGGTGTAATGCGTTATGCTTGGTTTTGGGTTTATTTACGATTCTGCCATTGGTGTTGTGGATTGTGGATGAGATTGAATGGTTTTTGGGGTTTTAGAGATAGATGAGAGAGAAAAGTGGTGGCGGTTATGAGTATATTTAGGGTATAAGATGATATTTTATGATTAATGAAAATACCTAATTTGCCCCAAATTTAAAATAAGTTATAGATATTTTCAAAAATGTCATCTTGCATTGATATAGTATACATCATGCATTATTAGGAGTACAATGGTGGTTCTCGCAGTTCTCGCACTTTTTTTGGTTCTGAAAATAACCCTACACTATATATATATATATATATATATATATATATATATATATATATATATATATATATATATATATATATATATATATATATATATATATATATATATAGTATGGTTATTATGGAAAGTGACTAATGGTAAAAAGTATAGGAAGGAATTCTAGCCATAGGATTATGAGATTAAATTTGTGTATTAATGATATTAAATTGAGGTATTAATGACACATTTGACACATAACTCTATATGTTGACACACTTGCACAAAACTTATTGTAATTGACACATAATTGACGTATTATTGACACACACACGATTTTTTTAGCTAAATATGTTGACACACTTGCACATAACTTCTTCTAATTGACACATAATTGTCACATTTTCAATACGATATCAATGACACATACACTTTTTATCCTTTTTATCTTAAAAACTTTTTATTTGATCCAAAGCCTATATATATATATATATATATATATATATATATATATATATATATATATATATATATATATATATATATATATATATATATATAAAGTGAATGATAATATGAAGGAATTGAACTTACATTGAAGTGTTATTGAAGGTTAATAATAATGTGGATTTGATTTTAGTGATTTAACAAACCCTTGGAGAGAGAACATAAGTTTTTGATTGTGCGTGTGTGTGTTTTTACTATAAATTTAGAGAGAAGAAAGAAAAAGGTGTAATGCGTTATGCTTGGTTTTGGGTTTATTTACGATTCTGCCATTGGTGTTGTGGATTGTGGATGAGATTGAATGGTTTTTGGGGTTTTAGAGATCTCAGCCGTTGGTTTGAATTTTTTGAACGTTTAGGACTTTAGGGTATGAGGTTTGGGCGGGAAAACAAAGAGGGAAGAGGCTTTTCCCTAGCGGTTATTTACCACACCTATGTCAGCGGGAAAAGACAAAAAGAAGGATCTTTTCACAAAGTCATTTTATACCTCAGCGTCATATCAGTTTTCTCTCTCTTCTCTCTTTCACTCATTTTTTTGTGGACAAGACACTCAGTTCTACTCACCTTAATTTTTCTTTTTTTATTTGTCCCCTTCCATAAATGGATAGAGAATATAAATCAAGTTTACCATATTACTTTCATTTGAATTTATTATTATAAACTTTAAAGAAGTTATAAATTAATTAGTTTAGGGTAAAACTATCATTGTGCAAAAAGTATGAGAGAGAAATCTGTAATGATGATGTTTTTCTTAAACTATGTGCTTTTTGTCGGTGGACAATAATTTTAGGACGTATGGAGTACTTTACAAAATATATATACGTAACTAATGAAAATAAAAACGGGAACGTACGAAATTAAAACATTACATAAACTTTGAAATTAAAATAGTATATAAACTACAATTATCAAGGGAAAAATGGAGTAGTGAGGAATATGTATATTTTTTATAATAAAGATGTAGTAGTTCCTCGGGTACGGTTGGTGCTTCGTGGGGTGTTCTCTTTAGACATTTTATTTTATAATAAAATTGTAGTAAGTGATTATAGTTTGTGTTTTAGAAATGTATTTGTTGGGTATATATAAAGGGAAAAATGGAGTAGTGAGGAATATATATATATATATATATATATATATATATATATATATATATATATATATATATATATATATATATATATTACCCTCCAACGGATACAAACCAAACGGTCTAATTTTTTTCTCCAAAATCAAGAAGGTGACTCGCTCACCTTAAGTTATGTTGGTACTCGTGACTCGCGCGTGACAGGGTATAGGGGACAAGGAACTCACGCGTGAGTGGTGAGTTAAGGTGAGTGCAAACAAGCCCTTGCCGACTAGCCTTAGGGGTGGAAGGTGCGGTGACATGTTTTCCCTCGCCACATGAGGTCCACATCAGCTTTTTCTCTCTCCAAAACTTTTTCCTTCAACTTTTCCTCAATCATTGCGGCACCTTCTCTCTTTTCCATTAATTGTTTTTCTATCTTTTTTCATTTAAAAATACACTCAAAACACAAATACTCACTCGTAATACACCCAACAAATAAAAATATTATTTCTCTTTCCTTCTTATGTGTGA
Source organism: Chrysanthemum seticuspe (assembly GCA_019973895.1). Classification (NCBI taxonomy): domain Eukaryota; kingdom Viridiplantae; phylum Streptophyta; class Magnoliopsida; order Asterales; family Asteraceae; genus Chrysanthemum; species Chrysanthemum seticuspe. Next base: position 55,542,734 of record BPTQ01000008.1, on the reverse strand, counting down.
AAATGTAGCGGGACTTAACTCCCTTGAATGAACAAGAAAGTCATTTCCTTCAATGAGTGGTACGGGGCTTTTTTTGTTTCCTTCAAGGGACTTGAGTCCAGAATGGAGTGCATATATATCTTTGCTAAAAAAAACAAAAAAAAAAGATGGCCCATATATTATATAAAAAAAAAGTTGGGTAACAGTTATTTTGTCTTTATTTTTTATTTTTTACATTTTCATATATTTAAAGCCCAAATTTAGCCTATAAATATTTCTCAAATCTTATATTTTTCACAAGTTACTTTTTACTTTTCCGCATCTCATAAAATAGTTGACACTTTTATGTTTCATCTCAAATGGAGCCAAACAAATCAACTCAAGATATAACGTGACTCACTTCATCTCAACGACTCTGTTACAAAAATCACCATACATTGTCATCACCTAATCCTTTCTATCTCAATACATCAACGTTCAATACAAATACAATTATTTCACTACCAATCAATTTTAAAGCCGCAACTTTCAATGACCATTCACCGAATCAACATCAAACACGTTCACAAAATTTATTTTCAACACGAAATCCATACAACCCACTATATCCACCTCAATACATCCAAACATCACATTCACAACCTCAATTTTTCGCATCATTACCACCGTCATACAACCTTCAATACTAAATTTCCCTTTTTTTTTCTTTAATTTTCAAGTTATGTTTTTTCTTAAGTCGTAATGTTTTATTTTACATTAATGAATAAATGATTTATTTTATATATTTTCTTATTTAAATTAATTAATATTAATAAAAAGAGTAAAGTCCTAAAAACATCCCTATGGTTTGCCCCGTGGTGCTGTATACATCCCTAAACTTTTTTTGGCACAAAATCATCCCTCCGTTAGTAAAGTTGGCACAAATACATCCCTCTGTTAGTAAAATCAGTTAGTGAGGACTAACGGTGCAAATATATCTCCGTTATCTCACATAATTTAACGTAAATCGTCCTTGTGGCAAGGAACAAATTGCAACCAAAGTCCTTAACTGTATTTACAAATTCGTCCCTGTGGTCAACGTGGGTCAACGCCACGTGTCACCACATGAGTGGTGCCACGTGTCATCGGGTCAGGGCGGGTCGGGCAATGGGTCGGGTCGGGTCGGAAATGGGTTGGGTCGGGTTGCCACGTGGACCAATGAGATGGTGCCACGTGCCATTGGTAAATAATACCAACACTTTGTCTCCCCCTGGATTCGAACCCGGGTTGTTTGATTGAGAAGCAATGCCTTGCCCAACTGGGCCAAGCATAGCTTCAAGTATATTTCCCTAAATTTAATACATAACCCTTTCCAAAACTTAAAAGCCCAATTCTTTATTATTAAAAGGTTCAATTTAGTTTTTGGCCTATCAATTTATGAGGTTATATGGACTGTCAAAAAATTAATAAATACACCGTCGGACTCGTTTTTTCTTGCTCTTTCCAATGGTATGCTCGGGGAATTTTTTTAACTTAGTTTGAACCTCGAAAAATGCGAAAATCATCGTTTTTTCTTTGTTTTCGCATTTTTTGAGGTCCAAACCAAGTCGAAAAAATTCCCTGAGCATACCGTCGGACTCGTTTTTTCGTGCTCTTTCCAATGGTATGCTCGGGGAATTTTTTCAACTTAGTTTGGACCTCGAAAAATGCAAAAACAAAGAAAAAATGATGATTTTCGCATTTTTCGAGGTTCAAACTAAGTCAAAAAAATTCCCCGAGCATACCATTGGAAAGATCACGAAAAAACGAGTCCGACGGTATGCTCGAGGAATTTTTTCGACTTGGTTTGGACCTCAAAAAATGCGAAAACAAAGAAAAAACGATGATTTTCGCATTTTTCGAGGTTCAAACTAAGTCAAAAAAATTCCCCGAGCATACCATTGGAAAGAGCACGAAAAAACGAGTCCGACGATGTATTTATTAATTTTTTGACAGTCCATGTAACCTCATAAATTGATAGGCTAAAAACTAAATTGAAACTTTTAATAATAAAGAATTGGGCTTTTAAGTTTTGGAAAGGGTTATGTATTAAATTTAGGGAAATATACTTGAAGCTATGCTTGGCCCAGTTGGGCAAGGCATTGCTTCTCAATCAAACAACCCGGGTTCGAATACAGGGGGAGACAAAGTGTTGGTATTATTTACCAATGCCACGTGGCACCATCTCATTGGTCCACGTGGCAACCCGACCCGACCCATTTCCGACCCGACCCGACCCATTGCCCGACCCCGATGACACGTGGCACCACTCATGTGGTGACACGTGGCGTTGACCTACGTTGACCACAGGGACGAATTTGTAAATACAGTTAAGGACTTTGGTTGCAATTTGTTCCTTGCCACAAGGACGATTTACGTTAAATTATGTGAGATAACGGAGATATATTTGCACCGTTAGTCCTCACTAACTGATTTTACTAACAGAGGGATGTATTTGTGCCAACTTTACTAACGGAGGGATGATTTTGTGCCAAAAAAAAGTTTAGGGATGTATACAGCACCACGGGGCAAACCACAGGGATGTTTTTAGGACTTTACTCTAATAAAAAATAAAAAGTGAATGAAGGAGAGAGAATGTGTTACAAATTTTGAAAGAAAGTTAAGGCAAAATGTTTTTGAGAGAAAAAAAGTTGATGTGAAGCTGATGTGGCAAGTGAAAACCCCTCACCACACCCTCCACACTTATACTTTTTCCTGTGTGTGGTTATAGTACCAATCCCAAAATATGTGCTCTTTATTTATTTATATATACTACATTATAAAGCATTTGAGACATTTAAAAAAAAAAATGCTTAAAAAATTAAGATTCAACACTTGCTTATAATGACAAATTTTAATAAGTACACCTATAATATCATTTGTTTCAACAATTTAAAACACTTTTTTTAGACATGTTTTTAAAAAAATACAAAGTAATTTAATATAAATAAAAAACGTCTATAACAATAAATACCTAATAAATGTTATTTTTAAAACACCCTTAATATGAAAAATACTTGTTATTATGTATATTGTACAAACTAATTAAACACACAAATGTTCATACAATTTATATGTAAACAAGTTGATGGTACATATGGTTTTAAAAAACAGATCGGACAAACGGCTTCAACCGGGAACCGGAGTCACTACCGGTTCGGCCAACCCATAAAAATCGTTCGAAAACGATATCATTAAATCAATAGAGTATTAAAATGCATACTACATTACAATGTTCAAAAAATATTATTAAATAGCAAGAGTGCCTCTAGAATCATCATATACACCTTTTAAAATTATTTTGATAAAACTTACCGTAAAAACTAAATCCTCTGTTTTATAAAAATCGGACGATTTTTTCAAACAAAGGTGCAAAGTCCTAATTATATGATTATACACATTTACACATATCTATACTACATTATAAAGCATTTGGGACATTCTTAAAAAAGAAGGCTTAAAAAATTAAGATTCAACATTTGCTTATAATGGCAACTTTTAATAAATACATTTATAATAGCATTTGTTTCAACACTTTAAAACACTTTTTGTAGACATGTTTTAAAAAAAATACAAAGTAATTTAACATAAATAAAAAACGTCTATAACAATAAATACCTAATAAATGTTATTTTTAAAACACCCCTGGGGGTGTTTCTTGTGAGAAGTCTAATTTTTGTGAGAACGCGAGAAGAGATCCTAGCCCTCCATCTAATCCTCCTTTTTTTTAGATCAAACGGCTAAAATCAATCAAAATATTTACACTAAACTTCTGTTATTTCCGTCTTTTTCATCAAGTCTATTATAAAAGGAAAAACACACACACACATCACATTTTAAGTGTGAAACAACAAAAATCTCTCTCAAATTACAACAGTAGAGACTTTACCACCATCACCACCTCCGGCCGCCTGTCTTCACCATCGCTCACCCTGTTAATCACCATTAACCACGATTATCATCACCAAACACACCTATCACCACCGTGCGCCATCAATAATCACGCCGATAAGTATCATCAAAAACAAAAAACCCTCAAAATTAACTATTATAACTGTAATACGTCTGGTAATTGTGGGAAAAGTTGATGAATTTGACACTATTCTACAAAGAACAAAATTATATATTGAGTATGTCTGAATTAAGCTTTTCATATTTTTTTAATTATGTGATTTTAGATTTTTGTTTTCTTGTTTTATATGCTTTAGTAATTAGTTATGTTGATGAAGTTGATGATGAGAATGAAGATCTAGATTTAGATCAATATGTCTTTGATGGTAGTTTGTTAATGCACACCAGGTGTTTGATAAAATGCGTACTTTTCTTCACATGTGAAAAATAACAGCATGAATGAAGTTTTGATGTTATTAGCGAAATTCTTGATTATTAAAGTATAGCAAGAGTATCTTCGCATGTGAAAAATATTAGCGAAATTTTTTCGCATGTGAAAAATAATCTTCACATGTGAAGAAAACCAGCATGAATGAAGTTTTGATGTTATTAGAAGAATTTTTGATTATTTAAGTTTAGTAAGATTATCTTCGCATGTGAAGAAAATCAGCATGTATGAAGTTTTGATGTTATTAGAGGAATTTTTGATTATTTAAGTTTAGTAAGATTATCTTCATATGTGAAGAAAATAAGAATGAATGAAGTTTAGATCTTATTAGAGGAATTTTTGATTATTTAAGTTTAGCAAGATTATCTTCACATGTGAAGAAAATGAGCATGAATGAAGTTTTGATGTGATTAGAGAAATTTTTGATTATTTTAGTTTAGTCAGATTAACTTCGCATGTGAAGAAAATCAGCATGAATAAAGTTTTGATGTTATTAGAGGAATTTTTGATTATTTAAGTTTAGTAAGATTATCTTCGCATGTGAAGAAAATCGGCATGAATGAAGTTTTGATGTTATTAGAGGAATTTTTGATTATTTAAGTTTAGTAGGAAATTTTGATGTTATTAGTGGTCACTAGTAGTAGCCTCTTTTTTTCTTTGGGAAGTTGTTCCTCACATCACATGTAAATAAGCTCAATATAAGCCCATAACTCTCAATATAAGCCTATAAGTCTCAATATAAGCCACATGTTAAGTAGAATATAACAGAGATTAAGTTTAGTAAAAGACTAAAAGTATCTTCACACGTGAAGAATATCACCAAGGAATGAAGTTTTGACATTTTGATAATAGTATCTTCGCGCGTGAAAAGTTTAGAAAGATTATCTTCGCGCACGAAAATATAGGAGATGTTTTCTTCGCGCGTGAAAATATAGGATATATTTTTTCTGCGCGCGTGAAAAGTTTAGTATCTGATATTTTTCTTCTCGCGTGAAAAGTAAGATTATCTGTTTATTGTGCTCGCATTTTTATAATTTATATATCAGTTAGTTTCAAGTAACAATTATTTACCTCAATTTGATCAATCTGTGTCTTGGTATCTAGGGGTATCCGGATTTTTACAGATTCAGTGTCGCCATTGATCTACTCGATATGATGAAGGCCAATGATCTGTTACAACAAACACAAGGTGCTCTGTCTTTTACATTGTAGTTTAAGTTGATCCAAGAGAAAACTGATGTAGAGCACTGCCAACTGTTTTCGAACTACATTCAAAACAAGGCATTGGAGGTAAGTTTTTTCTCTTCGTAAAAGACTTTAGGTATATATTATATACTTATTTCTTAAATTAGTTATTTAGAAAATAGTTGTTACATGCTTTTATGGATAATAGTAACCAACACATGCCAGAAAAATGGTGAATTGACGCCTCTTTTTTACAATTGACGCCTCATAAGTATTGTAAGAAATAAGTCCGTGTGTGAAAGTAATGATCAAGGATTGAAACTTTGGTCTTAGTAGCGTACTTTTAATACTAGAAGTGAAAAAGTAGGAGATATTGATGTTAATAGACGATTATCATTTTACCATTTTAGGACTTTTATCATTTTCAGCCTTTCTAGGTCTAGGACTTTATACTACTCTATGGGCAAATCGGTGACCATTTTACCATATCTATGAAGCCATAAAGGGCATAATGGTTATTTTAAGACATTATCAGAACTATGCTTGTGATTAGAGGGATAAATCGTATTACTATATTTGTTTGAGCAAAGTTTAGGTGATTAGCGGTGTTAAAGATGTACTCGACTACTTTTTTTTTATCTTGCATATAAATTGTATGATAGTCTGTTACCTACATCAATATTAGGTTCTTCGTTGTCACCATCCATCATAAAATAATTTTTTTCTAACAAGGTATTCATATGTTTTGGTTTTGCAATACGATGCAGTGTTAGGAAAAGCAAAGGTTTGTCTACCACAAAAAATTAATATTTTGTTAAAATTTGCTGTAAATTTATTGAATTTGGCTCACAGTTTGTATTATGTTTACTGGCCACAGATCGAAAGAGAAGTGAAAGATATCACAATCACAGAATCGGTCAAGTCAAGTTCAGAGAAGAACCAAAACAGCTTATAAGAGGTTTTGTTACAAAAGGAGGAAACGCCGAGGATGCTGAAAAGCACATTGTCAGCACACAATTTATTTGCAGGAAGAGACATATTGGGTCAAGTGACTGACTTTTGCAATGAGTTGAAGCGATTGGCAACGAGGACCAAGGACAATGAGGTGAAAGATGTTGCCAAGAAACAGGAAACCGGAGGGTTGTAGGAAAGTAAGAATGAGAGTATGTCGTTTTTAGAGGTGTTGAACCTCTGTGGTTGTGTAAAAGCTGCATCAGATAATGCTCTAAAGGTATACAAGAATCATCATTTTATTGTTCTAGTGTTAGTTGACTAGAATTCAGTTTAACATAAGTCACAATGCCGACACATTTACTAATTGTGGGTAATGAACACTTTTATAAAAAAAAGTTAAATTTTTTGTTAATTACGTGATTAAATTTGATCTAATTATTATCATTAACCTTTTTTTTATGAAATTGTGTTAAGCGAGTGATTAAATTTGACCTAATTATCGTTAACGAATTTGTTAATAGAAAACTAGTTGTTTAACGAACTTATTTAGTGAGAATTCGTTAATCTGTTTGACCTGATTATTATCGTTAACGAACTTGTTTTGCGAAAGTTAGTTAATCGTAAGTACCATTAAATTTTTAGTGAGTGATTAACTGTGACTTAATTGTCATTAAAGAACTTGTTTAGCGAAAATTAGTTAATTTAGTGATATAATTATTACTCTCGTTAACGGACTAATTGTTATCGAAAGCTAGTTACTCGTGTGATTAAATTTGGTGTAACTTTTATCGAAAATTTGTTATTATAGTGATGATTAAATTTAACCTAAATTAGTGTTAACTTTTTTTTATCGAATGTTCGTTAATCGAGTGCTTAGATTTGACAAAATCTTTAAGTTGTTAGTTGAAAGTTCGTAAATGAGTGATAAAATTTGACCTGATTGTTATTTGTGTTATTGTGATTTGATGTAGGAAAGTAAGTTTTTTGTTGTTGTTGGTGTTGCTACTTGTTCGTGATATTATAACTGTATTAGGATTATTTATGTGATAAAAGTGATTTAACGGCACTGCGGAAAGAAAGGATATTTAAGTTTTCTATAGACGAAAAGAAAATAGTTGCATAATGGTGTAGTATGTGGAGGTGGTCCGGCATTGCATTTTGATAGTGTTTGTGTGATATAAGTGATGATCGGAATCAGATAATTAGCTGTAGCAAAACAGATAGTAAAATATTGTGATTTAAATGTGCTTATTGAAGTTGTGTGTAAAATGACATACAAATAATACGATCCCTAGATAACTAGAATAAGTGTTACTATATTGTACGAAAGTATAAGCAACACAAGATGAACAATAGAACCTTTATTCAAACCTAAGCCACAATAGTCAGCTTAGATTAAGTTTACAATAGTATCCAAAATATTACAAGATTAGATTAATGTCAATGAGACAATAATCATGTAAGTACAAAGACAAGACAAGATCAATGAAATGATCAGAAAGAAGAGAAGAGTGTGATACAATTACTGCACACTCAAGTGTGTCTAACCCTAGATTAAGGGACTTATTAAATAGGAGATTAAGTTACACCAAGACCCCTCTAACGGCTATAAATGACTCATCAGCAGAAATGAGAATAGCTTCAGCAGAAACGAGCATGTTGGAACTTTAAACCTTTTATTCTTTGTCCATGATTAACCCCTGTAATAACCCTGCACTGACCATAACTTGAAAGCCATTAGCAATTGATAGAATGATATGTTTGCCACTGATTAATACCCCAAAATTTAACATTCCCCTTAATCTGATGGGCAAACATATCAAACAATATCAATTTTTTACACAAGAATTTATGCTGATAAACAGGGAGGTTTTTTGTAAGTATGTCTGCAGTTTGGTTTGAAGAGTCAATCTTTTTGGCACATATAACACCTCTTGCAATTTTTTCCCTGATGAAGTGGACATCAATTTCAAAGTGTTTTGATCTTTCATGGAAAACAGTATTGACAACAAGTTGTAAAGCAGATTTGTTATCACAAAAAAGATTAACAGGAAGATTGATATCAACTTTTAGATCCTTTAAGATTTTTTGAATCCAAATGATTTCACAGGCAGTAGTATACATAGATCTATACTCTGCTTCTGTGGAAGATTTTGAAAGAGTGTTTTGTTTTTTACTTTTCCATGAGATCAAACAATCATTAAAGAAAACACAATAACCTGTGACATATTTTCTGGTTTTCTTGCATTTGGCCCAATCTGCATAACTATATCCTTCAAGATGATTTTCAGAGTTGCTGAAATTATACCTTAGACCTTTTCCTGGAGCTCCTTTTAGATATCTCAGAACATTGAGGGCACATTCTAGATGAGATTTAAGAGGAGAATGCATATATTGTGCCAGACAATGAACTGAGTATGAGATGTCAGGTCTTGTATGGGTGAGATAGATAAGTTTCCCAAGTAACTTCTGATAACCAGTGATGTTGACAAGTAAGGGATCATCAGCAGTGGGAATGTATGGAAGGACAGAGTTGGGTTCCATAGGAGTGGACACATGTTTGCACCCAAGAAGACCAAATTCTTTGAGGAGTTCAAGACAGTATTTTCTTTGGGAGAGAAAAATGTCATTCCCAGTTTTTAAAACCTCAATACCAAGAAAATATTTTAAGTTTCCCAAGTCTTTGATATGAAATTTTGATTTTAAAAACTCTTTAAATAGGTTTATCTCATCAATACAGTTTCCAGTAAGGACAATATCATCCACATAGACAAGCAGAGCAATAAACTTGTTATTCTCTATTTTGGTGAACAAAGAGTGATCATTGACAGATTGAACAAAGTTATTTTCCTTTAAAACACTAACAAGTTTTTCATTCCATTTCCTGGGAGCTTGTTTTAGGCCATATAGAGACTTGACAAGTTTGCAAACTTTATTTTTATTGTTCTCATTACAGAACCCCTTGGGAATGGTCATATAGATATCCTCATCAAGATCTCTATACAAGAAAGCATTATTAACATCAAGTTGAAAAAGAGGCCATTTGTTTTTTACAGCTAAGGCAATAAGGCATCTAACAGTAGACATTTTCACAACAGGAGAGAAAGTTTCATCATAGTCTATTCCTTCTCTTTGGTTATAGCCTTTAACAACTAATCTAGCCTTGTATCTATCAACTTCACCATTGGCTTTATATTTGATTTTAAAGATCCATTTGTAACCGATAGGAATTCTATTAGGAGGTAGATCAGTTATATCCCAAGCATGGTTTTCATTTAAGGCCTCAATTTCAGAGTTCATAGCATCAACCCAGTTACTATCAAGGATAGCTTCTTCATAACAGGTAGGTTCAATACTTTTATTAAGACTAGAAGCAAAGCAGTAATTTTCTTTGTTAAGATTAGAGTAATTAACAACCTTTTCAACACCATATTTGACTTTTCCTTCTACAACAAAGTCATTAAGATTACTGGGCAACTTAGAAGCTCTGGTTGACCTTCTAACAGTAGTGGCTGGCAAGCCTCTTTCTTGTTCAGCAGAATCAGGTGATGTATCAGCAGAATCAGAAGATGCATCAGCAGGATGTGATTCATGTGATATGGTGCCCTCAGGGTGTGTATTATCATCTATAGATGTTGCAACCGGTTCATCAATCCTAGTAGGATGACTTACCATAGTGCCATCATCATAGGATGTCACTTTCCCTTCATCATTGGGACTTATTTGTGAGTCAAAGAAATTTTTGTGATTTAAATCTTTAGGCACATAAGTTTCAACAAAAGGTTTTGAAAAAGAATTTTTCATTTTGAAGGGAAAAACAGTTTCATAAAATTTGACATCTCTGGAATAAAAAATATTTTTTGTTTCTAAGATCAAGAGTTTGTAACCTTTTTTCTCATTTGAATAGCCAATAAAGACACATTTGTCAGACCTACTACCAAATTTATCAGAGATGTTGAGAATGGTGGCATAGCATAAGCAGCCAAAGACTCTAAGGAGAGAGAGTGAAGGGTCATGCCCATACACAAGGAAGAAGGGAGACTTGCCAGAAAACACAGAAGAGGGTAACCTGTTTATGACATAAGCAGCAGTTAGAACACATTCAGGCGAAAGATATAGAGGTAATTCCCCCTGAAACATAAGGGATCTAGCCACATTAAGGAGATGCCTATGTTTCCTTTCTGCAATACCATTTTGTTGAGGTGTGTAAACACAAGAGGTTTGATGTAAAATTCCCTTTTCTTGGAAGAAGTGTTGAAGTTTGTTATTGACAAATTCTGTCTCGTTATCACTTCTGAATATCTTAACATTGTGTTCAAATTGATTTGATAGCATATGAGTAAAGTTAACAATGGAAACATAAACATCATCCTTTCCCTTAAGCATATAAACCCAGACTGCCCTAGAATAGTCATCAACAATGGTCAAAAAATATTTGTAACCATCTCTGCTAGTGACTTTATATGGTCCCCATACATCTAGATGAACAAGTTGACCAATTTTAGTTGATTTATGTTCACTTAAAGGAAATGGTTCCCTGGTTTGTTTAGCTTTATTGCAAGTATCACAAAGATGGTCAGATTCAGATGTTCCATCGAGATTAAGTGTGGTCTTAAGTATATGTAGGACTTGGTCAGAGGGATGACCAAGTCTTTGATGCCAGAGATTTCTAGAAACATGACAAACAGAAATGCAGCTATTAGAAGCAATCTTACATGTAGAATCAATATCAAACATATATAACCCATTGCATTGTTTACCAATCCACACAATCCTTTTTTGATGTAAATCCTGTATATAGCAGTTAGATTCATTAAAGCCAACAAACATTTTATTGTCTCTAGCAATCTTATGAACAGACAGCAGACTAACATTGTACTCAGGAACAACCAGAACATCAAAAAGAGTTAGGTCATTATTGACCTTTAAATCACCAATTTTAGTAATTAAGGCCTGAGTACCATTGGGATGACCAACGGTTAGACCAAGATTTGAAATGTCAACAACATTAATTAAAAATTTTGCAGAAACAGTCATGTGCTGATTTGCACCAGAGTCAACAATCCAACCAAGACTTATGTTTCCAGATAAGGTTTTAGTGTTGTTGTTAAAGAATTTATCAAAGTTGATGTTAAACTTGACACTGCCATTAAAGAAGGTTCCTGATTTTTTTTTACCTACTACGTTGGCATTAGCAGAAGACACATTGTTGTCATTAAGCAGACTCATAAGTCTGGAGAGCTGTTCATTAGACAAAGAGACAGGAGAGTTGCTAGCTCCATTATTAGTGGAAAGATTAGTGTCAGCAGAAACATTGTTACTGCTGAAGGGTTTGGAATTAAAATTCCTTTTAACATATCCAGCAGGATAACCAACCAGATCATAACATCTATCAACAGTGTGACCAGGTTTTTTGCAGTTAGTACATTTGAGATTCATGTTTGGTCCTCTGTTGTTTGAGCTGTTACCAGCATTAAAACCAGAATTTTTAAAATTGTTGTTGTTAAATCCTTTTTTGTTATCAAAAAATTTTCCACCATCAGAAGTTTTTGTAGCAAAAGCTGTAGCATTGGGTTTAGCAGAGCTATTCCCAGATGAAACATTTCTGTGAGATTCTTCTCCAGAGACAACAGAGAAAGCAGTTTTGACATTAGGCAGAGGGTCTCTGGTTAAAATATTGCTTCTGATGGGAACATAGGACTCATCAAGACCCATAAGAAATTGCATTAACTTGATTAGCTGATTGTGTTTTTCAAAATGTTTTGCAGCCTCACAAGGGCAAGGAGGCAAGCTAATCATACAATCAAATTGTTTCCATAAAGAGTTAAGGTTGTTATAATAATCAGCAAGAGAGGACCCACTTTGACTAAGAGAGTTTATATTTTTATGAAAATTAAAGATGGCTGAACCATCAACCTTATCATAGGTATCTTTAAGATCATTCCACATTTCATAAGCAGTTTTAGCATATTGTTAGGTCACTAGTTTTACAACACAAGCTTATATAGAAAGAGATAAGGCGATTGAACAAGTATCAAACACACACACAAACAATATAAGACACGGTTATGCGTAGGTGAGTGAATGAAGAGAAAACTTGAACAACCAACCCTCAAATGAGGGTTTACAATAGTTTATATAGGCAAGGAGCTAGGGCAACACTCCCTCTCCTTCCCTATTCCTTATTGGGCTTGGGCCTCAGCTTATGGGCCTTCTACATAAGCTGGACCTTAAACAAACATAAAGGCCAGAATAAAGCTACCTATTACATATGAAATATAAATACTTGAAATACTGTTTAGGAGTGATTCCAACAATCTCCCCCTCAAGTATATATATGAATAACGGTGAAGGCGTTGATGTAATAGTAGCTGTGACGTCTTCTGACATTCTCCTTTCTTGTGAGAAGAATTGCCTTGGTTCGAACAATCTCCCCAGTGTAGAGAGATAGTTATCTTTGTGCAGTTTTGCTTTGACGTCATCATTAACTTTGTTCTTTGATTTATTGTTCTTTGTGGTGAAAGTGATAGTATGTTGTTGTCAGCATCAGTCTGCCTCAGGTCTGCTTCGCTGCTCCAGTGTCTCCACGTCATTCTTCAACATGCTCACACGCTCTTTGACGGTGGAAATCAATACTGATGAAGTTCTGCAAGTCTTTGACTTTGTAGATTCTTTGATTGAAGAAGAATCATTCTGACTGTTGTGTTGCTTTTGAATAGAACTTCCATTAGTAATGAAGTTGGCGTGAGCATGAGAAGAATCAGCACGATCATCCCGCTCCGGAGCTTCCATAAGAAGAAAACATTTCAAACGGTTAGTGATAAACGGTTTCCGGCACTTACAAGTTTGAACTTCGAGGGTGTTAACAGCATAGTGTGAAAACACAACTCTAATTCTTACAAAGGCCGTTCCTGAACTGGAGTCCCACAAGTGAGATAACGCGACGTACCGAAGTACATCTACAGTTCAGATGAGTCGCTGAGGTACACCGAAGCATCACCTCACGACTGTAGACCGTTTGAGACACACTCCGCGTAATCCACGGGGAGTTACCGAAGCGACCTGCTGTCAGGGCTGTTTGATGTTGACCCTGGCAGGAGTTTCCATTCAATCACTGAGGATCACAGATGTGAACCTCTCATAAATGTTCTCGACAGATTGCTAAGATCTGTGAAGGACTCGATATGAACCACTGAATCACTGAAGATCTTATTTGTTGATCAACAAGTGATTAAATGTCAAGTGTTCCTAAGAGATCTTTTGATGAATCTCGTGGCTCTAGACTCAACAGTGCGTTTTGGTTTTCCTGAGCAGAGACTAGGGAGAGGGTCTCCTTCTTCAATACCAGCGATCTCTAAGAGAAAGCCAATAGATTATGTAGGGTTCCCTGTGAGAATGAAACAAGTTTCTGTTGAGAGAAACTTGAGTGGCTAAGAAAGTTTAGTGCATGCGTCACTGGGTCCATGACGACTTTTAATCTTCAATACCGGTGTCACTGAGTGACAACCAGTAGCATATGAATTGAACCCGGTGTCTGCCCTAAGTTGAATAATCTGGAGGGCTATTTCTTTTCACCCTTTACTTTGCATTTCTTTTTGATTCTTCAACTCCTTCTTTCTCCGATTCTCATTTTTTCCTTTTTACAATCATTCCTAAGGACTTCTAACACTAACTAATGGTAGTGTCCTTGGGTAGATCCCTCCGGCTCTGGCGGATCATAGGACGGTTATTCCTAACCTTAGTCACCTTATAACTCCATGACTAACCTATGTTTGCCATTAAAACCACTGTAAGTGAAAAATATCTCTCAAAGGGTTTGTAGATGAAAAAACATGTTTGAACCACAGTGAGAGATAAGTTTTTGCATAAATACTCCCCCTTCACATGTGCTTAATAGTTTTAATGGTTAACTGCACAGTGAGGAAAGAGCGCGCACTTTTTGAATTGATCCACTAACGATAGACAATCTCCCGCGAGACACGGTTACGTTGAATAGTTAAAGAGATACATTGTCAGTTTTTAGGTGACAACTAGCTCTAATAACTACCTTGAAGGTGTAGACAAACCTTGGAAGGTTGCCAAACCCGTCAGAGTTCATGTCTATCAAAAGTTTCTCGAATGGTACTTTCTACTCAGACAAGTCCTTTGCGAGACACGTTTACATCACTAGTGAACTAGCTTGAAATTATTACCCGTCCAGGACAAGTCTTTTCGAGTTGCAGACAGTTAAGGATCGTCAATTCATTGGTTAAGTCTTTGCACACGAGGAAGCCAAGGGGCTTGCACATGTTGCTTTACAAAACATATTTCTTATCACACAATTTTCTCCCCCTCAAAAATGGCATATAAGATGTTATTTTTGAAACATTTTGAGAATAAATATGACCATTTTGAGTGTTGCGGGAAGAGTGACCACTGTGAACAATTTGTGAACAAAGTTTTCATCAAATACTCCCCCTCAACTAGTGATATAAACGGTTGAGGTTTTGAAATCATATGGGGAAGTACTTGTCCTTTTTGAGCAAAACCTTGAAAAGTGAAAGGTTTGATAGGTTTTACTCAAAAATAAGAAGCTTTCGCTCCTTTTATAAGGATTGTGGCACTGAGGCGTACCACAGGGTCCTTTCTTGACAATTGCGGGTTGTACACTGTTATGTGTGCACAAGCCATCCACATATATAAACATTCATCCAAAATTATATGAAGGAAACAATTCAAAGGGTACCAGGAAGTGCAGTGATGTTCCCAGGAGTGCGCACTGGGCGTTGAAAGCCGGTGATGTTTATCCTGGGTCTACCACCAACATAGCTCTCCAGGCGTCTGAACTGATCCCTTCTGAACAACCGTTCATCAATCATAGTGATGATACGCCTCACATTCCTCCTGTCCTGAGAGTTCCAGCGCTTAGGATTCCCAACCTTCAGACGTATATCCTTCAATCTGTACGCCAATCCATCTCTAACCATCTTCAAGGTATGATCCCCGAATTTGTGGAGCTCACTACACGCCATTAAGCAGTTTCTGCGAAGTTCACTGCGGTAAACAATGCCGAAAGGTTTGCTGATGAGCGTGAGTTGTGTGAGCTGGTTGATGTCAGGAAGGTCAAGCTGTGGTGGAGTGAAGTTTACACGTTTCTGATATGATTCAACAGCCATCTGGATATCTTCGACACGTTCTTTGATCACAATGCGTCTAATGAAGATGAGAAGTGACTTGATAAATTCACGTTGAACTTCAGTCGAGAACTGTCTCATACGACCCTGTACTTTGGCAAGGTACATGTCTTCGATGTCGTTGAGTGACAAGTTCTCAAAGTCAGCTTCTGAGAATTCATAGTCCTGTTCATCTTGTCGTTTGACTATGATATTCTTCAAGAATGTGTAGTCCCACTTAGACTTGAGATCAATGTGTTTGATGGCCACGATGTCCTTAGAGCTGTACACTGCATGTTGAGACTTCTGAACCAGGCAGCTTCTGTAGTAGATTCGTCGGCGTTCAGGCCAATGATGAATCCCATACAATGCATCTTGGTCGTATGCTTGCACGTTGTCAGAAAACAAGTGAGTTGCACGTTCCTCGATAGCTATGCAGTTTGAGTAACAAGCCGCTGGGAATGGAAGAGTCAAAGATGTAGCGTATTTTCGTGAACCATCGCCACCATGGAGAAGAAAATCCAGGTCTTTGTTGAAGAAATGTCTGAAAGGAATCCTTGGTTCTTCTGGTTGGCCGATTGTTGGTAGAGGTTTGGTCCAGTCAGTGTAGTATGGAGGGTTGTTCCGTTTAGTGAAGTCGATGTTTGTTTCTGGGTTGAGCCAATCCATGTTGTTAGACATGGCTCGAGCAATGTTTTCAAGGTGATATTCAACCTCGATTGCACTTTCCGAGCTATTTTTCAACAGAAGGAATGCTTCATTTTTGATGCGCTTCAACTCGGATTTCGTCATCTTCTTCACACGGAATCGTTCTTGCAAGATTTTTGCATGCTCCAGTGTACTACCGTCTACCAATTCTTGACCTTCTTCAGGGTAGGGAGTGTTGTTAACAAGTGTGGAGAACCATTCAAATTCTGCGGTTGTATCGTCATCAAGCCATGATACGACGTCTGGCTGAGTCGTCTTTTTCTTGTTTTTAGAAGGCTTTGATGATGATTCGGGTATCTTCACTTGTTTGGGAGAGGAGGGTTGTTGTTGGGGCTCAAGGACCTCTTCATCGTCACCACCCGTATACTCAAAGTGATCACCAGTTTTGTGAGTCACGGGTGGTAACTCGGAATCGTCCCGAGGTTTATCAGTTGAAGACCGTGGTGGAGAAGATTTTTGTTGTGCAGAAGTTTGATGTGGAGGAGGTGGCATAGATTTAGATTGACCAGACTGCTTCTGACGTTTAGGTGCAGAGTCCTTATCCTTATCATCGTCATCTCTTGGTCTTTTGGGTTGAGTGGCTGACTCTTTGCATGATGATCTGAGTTGATAGTCAAGTAGAATTTCGAAAAATTTAGCCTCATCTGAAGTAAACGTTCCAGATCTCTTTGACATTTGCATCACTAGTTTAGCGATTAACTCAGATTCGGAGAGATCAGCTTCTTTTGCCATTGTATGTTTGACCAATGCTACGATGTTAGGGGTGAGTTGTCTGGAAAATACTTCTTTTGTCACACTGGGGACAGTGTCGAGAAGAAACTTGTGGGTTTGTTCTCTTGCTGACTTTTCCAGTTCCTTTTGGACTTTTGGAACGATATCCTGAAGGTACTTTTGAGTATAACCTTCAATCATTTCATTTAGTTCCCCCTGACGATGACTTCTCATGAATTCCTGAATAGCTTTCCTTTCCTTTTGCATCTTTTCATTCTCGTTATACAGATGCTGTATGTGATCAGCAAAGAAATTCAGCTTCTTGTTGAGCACGTCTTTCTTTCTGACTTGTTTGACAGCTTTGGTAATCCGTTCATGAGCTTGAGAAATCCAAGATTTAGGTGGTTTCTTCACTGATTTGGATGATGATCTGGTTGACTTTGTTGATGGTGGTGGTGATGAATGAGATGAAGAGTCCGATGATGAGGAGACATGAGGAGACTTCATGTCCTTAGGAGTTTCAGAGGTTTTCTCCTTTGAGTGAGTTGGACTGTCCAGAAGAAACTTTGTATAATCATCCTCGTCATCCTTAGACTTTTCTTTCTCAGTTTCCAGTTTCTCAAAATCATACTCAATAGTGTCTTCAACAGGCTTTTGTTGTTGCACAAGAGGGGTGGCACCAGCTCCCTTATCGGGTTGATTAACCGCATCAGGAGATGGTTTAGAGTGGGCAGCACCACTTGAGCCTCCGGGGCCACCCATTTGATCTTTAGCAAATTCAGCGGCCTTTTGAGTGTGTCGGACATTGTGAAACTTTTTCCTGTATGATTTATCCAATTGCTCTTCATCATCTTCAGAGCTTTCATCTTGAGGTACAAGTGCAGTAGTCTTCTCTTTTCCTTTAATAGTTTGAGGACTTGGAGGTTTTGGTACTGAGGGATTTTCATCCTTTGCAGTTTCAGAGTATGAGATCTCTTCGTCTGATTCAGTAGCCTCAGAGTCCTCGTCCCTAAGCTGTCTTTGTGGTTCAAG
Organism: Chrysanthemum seticuspe; assembly: GCA_019973895.1. Classification (NCBI taxonomy): domain Eukaryota; kingdom Viridiplantae; phylum Streptophyta; class Magnoliopsida; order Asterales; family Asteraceae; genus Chrysanthemum; species Chrysanthemum seticuspe. The sequence continues at coordinate 55,524,656 of BPTQ01000008.1, read as the reverse complement.
TGAAAGGATCGGAGTGGCTTCTAGAGAAGGAACTTTCTTCTTAGGAGTGGGTTTCCTCTTTGGAATGGGTTTCTTCTTAGGAACATTCCTTTGACTATCTGTACTTGTGACACTTCCTGTACTTCCTCTTCTGATTCTCCTGACAGGTGTTCCAGAAGATTTTTCGTCAAGATGACCAACTTTGCCTTGTCTGACTGCTTCCAGATATCTCTTGTACGTTTCGAGCTTTCTGACATCTTCAGTTAGAAGGAAATCTGGGAGCACAGCACCTTGTTTCTTTGTGGACGTTTCCTTGATTCTGACAGAGAGAATAGGTTCAGTCAACATGTCGTGATTGTCGGGGTCATTGAGCCTCTTGGGAATATCAGGATGAAGTCCAAGTGCTCTCTGTATCAACAGTTTAGTGTATCTGATGTAGGGAATCTTTGAGCCAAGTTTGTTGAGAAATGACATCATGTCATCCCAAATCAGAGCTTCAATAGCGATTTGTTTCATGTTGACGAATGCCCAAAATATTTGCAGTTCTATGAGCTTAGGATGCTCATAGCCGCTACCACGACCAGAAACGGACTTGGTGATGATCATGTAGAGCGTTCTCCACGGTTGAGGAATACTCTTGAGCTCTACGTGAGAGTGTTTAGTGATTACTCCTGTAGCTTCATCATAACCGATATCGATTAAGAATTGGAGAGTGAGCTCTTCAGTAGGTGTGGCATAAAGTTTGTCAGGTTCGACTTCAGGAATTAAGAGAACAGCCCTTAAGTCTGCAGGTGTGATGGTGACTTGTTTATGGTTCAGAGTCACCGTCACTGCAGTCCTTCCTTTGACCCTTTCCATGGTGTTCCAGAACTGTTGGATATAGATCTCAGGAACTGTTGCAGAATGTGTGAGCATGTTCTGATATGGATGAGACCTCAGAATGTCAATAGCGATTAAGCATGAAGACTCAGAGCAAGTGAGAGTGCTGAAGTCAACTCGGAGATTATTCTTTCCAATCTTCATTGGATAGCCATGAGGATAGATATCAGCAATGGAGAGAACATTTGGTGCATCCATGTTTGGTTGAGCAGCCATGTCGTGATCTGAAATAATATTAGCCAAAAGAACCAACATATCGAAAGACATAATGTTAGTCAACAGAAGGTCTTATTGTCTAGTTATTTAATGTACAACGTCAATGATTGTTACGAGTCCTAAGTCACTTGTATGTCCAATAATCTAATGACGTCGTGAAATGTATCGTGAGTTAGTTAACTTTAAGTTTTAAAGTTTATGTTATCACTTATTGTTCACAACATATCAAACGTTTTGGTTTATTAGTGACATTATTGGATTCGTGACGTTATGATAAGTTTATTAACAAGTTTTGTACACGTAACAATTCATAATGAAGGTCAAAATGGCTTAAGCGTAGTATTGACAAAGTTACGCGTAAACAGTCGTGACATAAGCGTAGGCGAAAGCTTATGCGTAGGATCCTATCTTATGCGTAAGAAATGTTACGCGTAGGAAAAAGGGGACCTTACGCGTAGAGCTTACGCGTAGGCGTATAAGAACCTTACGCGTAAGGCTTACTCGTAAGAGTAGACCTTATGCGTAGAGGTCACTGTTTACGCATATCCTTCACAGGATACGCGTAGTCCCACTGTAGAACCTTAAGCGTAGAAGCTACGCGTAAGACAAGTCTTACGCATAACAATCTACGCGTAAGGTAATCCTTATGCGTAGATAATCAAATGACCTTGATTCTGAATTATAAGTGTAGCAATCCTGAAATAAATCCATCAAATCATTAATATTGACACATACATTCAGTTTATCAATAGAACATGGCACTAACATATGTTAAACAGTTATGCGTAGAATTGCATACGCGTAGACTAAACCCTAGATCTACGCGTATGGAATCTAGCCATGGATTATGCACCAAACTTTTTCTGGTAGCTCTAAGGTGTTGTATGATCATATATACCAAGTTATAACATCTAACTCATGGTGAATCAAAAATACCCAATCTTATGAACCTTAAACCCTAATTTCAAAATCTGAATTAATCAGTGTTTCTGGGTGGTTATAGAGCAAAGATATGATTAATTCAACATTATATGAACATAACCCAGCAATATTTAGACCAAAAACACTTCTCATTTAGAAGAACCCAAATTCACGCATAAACCCTAAGTTTCAAAATCAATCAATTTATGTTTCTGGGTAAGTTTTGAGGATAAAGATATCATCATTGATGCTAAAGGCACGTTTTGAATCAATCTTTTTAACCAAAAACACACACACAATGATTATGTGATCATACGCTTATGCGTAGATCACAAAATCACGCGTAACACACATTTTAGCCGTAGGATTTTCGTGATATTAAAACCCTTAGCTTAAAACAATGTTTGGATCATTAAAACACTTACGATTAGATGATCAGAACAACGGATTTCTTGAATGAATCTTAGGCGTAGATGAGATTAGGTTTAGTAATAAATGTGAGTGAAAGAATTAGGTGGAGAGGTGTTTTATTAAAGTTAACTTTAATCTTTTGGCAGTTTTAGTCCCTCCACCTTTGCCTTTTTCAAACCAAGCCTTTTAACTTCCATTTAGGTTACCAGACAAAGATTTTTGAGAAAGAATCATGACGACACTCCCCCTCGACTTGAGAAAATAGTGAAAGGTTTTTAATTAAAGTCCGAGGAGTGTCTTTGAACCAGAAATTTACCACCATTTGTAAAGAATCAACCGAGATGTGATAACATGCAAGTACACAGATGTTTTGAAACAGTTAATGGATTATTTTCTCCCCCTCAACACTTGATCGGAAAAGTACTGAATTTTGACAGATTAAAGTGTTGACGGAAGAAAATTACTTGCCATGTTGATAGAAAATAGATGAGGAGAATATTTTTGTTGTTTTATCAGGTTTTATATTTTTGTATTTTGTTTTTGAAAGATTTTATTTATTTACAAGAGATGTTTTGGTGTTTGACATGTTTTTAAGACGGTTTTAAGAGGTCATCCAGTTCCTCTTGAGTCAAACACCTCATACCAATTCGGTGGACCAACTCATTAAACCGAGCGGGAGGCAAGGCTTTGGTGAGCAGATCTGCCAATTGGTATTCAGTACCCACAAAGTATAATTCAACGGTACCCTGTTCCACATGATCCTTGATGAAATGATAGCGTAGATCGATGTGCTTTGATTTCGAGTGCTGAACTGAGTTGCACGAGATTGCAATGGCACTCCGATTGTCGCAGTACATCGGGATTCTGTCAAATACATAACCATAGTCTTTGAGTTGTGTTCTCATCCAAATGACTTGAGCACAACACGCGGACATGGCTACATATTCTGCTTCAGTTGATGACAGCGATGTACAATCCTGCTTCTTTGATTGCCAAGACACCAGTTTATCACCGAGAAATTGTAGAGCTCCTGAAGTACTTTTCCTTGAGTCTAAGCATCCTGCGTGATCAGCGTCTGAAAAAGCGATTAGTTCAAAACCAGAATCCTTCGGATACCAGATCCCCAAATTAATGGTTCCCTTTATGTATCGGAGGATTCTTTTAGCCTCAGAGAGGTGGGTTTCAGTTGGTCGCGACTGATAACGGGAGCATAGATAAACGGCAAAGACAATATCAGGTCTGCTAGCTGTTAGATACATGAGGGACCCAATAATACTTCGGTATTTGGTGGGGTCAACTAATTTCCCATGTAAATCAGCATCTAGCTTCTTGGTATGAGCCATGGGTGTGGCATAAGTATCACAGGTATTCATTCCAAATTTGTTTAACAGTTCAAGGGCATATTTGGACTGACTCAAGAAAATACCACGGGGTGATTGATGAACTTGCAGTCCTAGAAAGAACGTAAGTTCACCCATCATGGACATTTCAAAATTTTTCTTCATGAGTTTTGCAAAAGCGATTGAAAACTTTTTATGTGTTGACCCAAAAATGATGTCATCCACGTAAATTTGAACAATTAAGATGTGTGCCCCGTGATATTGTATGAAAAGAGTTGGGTCAACCGAGCCTTTGGTGAAATTATTGGCAATGAGGAAAGATGATAGCTTATCGTACCATGCCCGAGGGGCTTGTTTGAGACCATAAAGAGCTTTTTTCAGTTTGTAGACATGGTTCGGGAACTCAGGATCAACGAATCCATCTGGTTGGCTGACATAGACCGTTTCTTTAAGTTGCCCATTGAGAAACGCCGTTTTGACATCCATCTGATAGACCGTCATGTTTATGTGAGCCGCGAATGCAAGAAATATCCGAACAGCCTCAAGACGAGCAACCGGAGCAAAAGATTCTTCAAAGTCTATCCCTTCTTCCTGACGATAACCCTTAGCAACTAGCCGTGACTTGTTTCGGATGACATTCCCTTCAGCATCCAATTTGTTTTTCCAAATCCATTTTAGACCAATGACGTAGACCCCTGTTGGTCTTTCAACCAGTTCCCATACTTCAAGACGTTTGAATTGGTTGAGTTCTTCTTGCATGGATTCAATCCAGTTGTCTTTTGTCATTGCGTCTTTAATGTTTTTAGGTTCTGATTGGCAGACAGTGAGTGCATAAATGCAGTGTTCACCATCTGAGTGAAGACGTTGTCTCGTAACGACTGGTTTATTCGGGTTGCCAATGATGTTAGCCAGAGGATGGTCTTTTGTCCATCTATGTGTAGAGGGTTGATGTTGGTATACATTGTGCAGATTCTGAGGATTCAAATGGTTTGTTGAAGATTCCGCAACATCTGGTGCAGCAGTCTCATTAGCAAACGGGTTGAAGAACGCATTTGGATCAAAATCTGCAGGTGGGGGTACTTCATTCAGAGTATCATCAGCTGGTTCATCATTGTTGGAAGCGGTGTGTTCAACTGTTGTGTTGGAGTCAATTGGTGTAGGTGCATCTTCAACAGTAGTTGTTGTAGCAGGTGTATCAGGTATAGGAATATTATCAGGTTGTGCAGCGGAAACAGCGGATATACCAGGAGCACATTCATCAATATCGTTACAGAACAGAGGAGCAAATAACCTTTCCATTTGTTGACGAGTTAGCTGAGGGCTTTCTTCAGCTGATGATGGGGGTTGAGGGAAGTTTAAACGGTTGTGACCGGGTTCTAAGCTGTTATACTCAGAAGCCATCTCCGTGAGTTCATCGAAATGAGCATGAATCGTTTCCATAACCTCCTTAGTTCGACGATTCCAGATTCGGAAACCTTTAGAATTGTCACAGTATCCAATAAAGACTCCAATATCAGCTTTGGCTTTTAGCTTTCCAAAATCATCACGATCATTATTTGGATAGCAGAGGGATCCAAATACATGAAAGTGTTTGAGGTTCGGTTTATAGTTGTGGACAAGCTCAAAAGGTGTTTTGTTGTGGCGTTTTGTGATCATGGAACGGTTTTGAGTATAGCATGCAGTAGATACAGCTTCCGCCCATAAGTAATCTGGAAGTTTAGCATTGATTAACATTGTTCGTGCAGCTTCCACTAACGTTCGGTTTCGTCTTTCAACAACTCCGTTTTGTTCAGGTGTCCGTGCAATGGATGTTTGATGCTGAATTCCCACTTTCTCATAAAATTCACGAAGGGTTTTGTTAACAAATTCAGTTCCTTTGTCTGTTCTGATGATTCTGACTGTGTTGCGGAGCTGAACCTGTATCTTTGTGAGAAAGGTGATGATCATTTGTGGAGCTTGGTCTTTGCTACGAAGAAAGTAGACCCAAGTCCATCGAGAGTAGTCATCAACGATTACTAAGATGTAACGTTTGCCATTTATCGTTTGCACGCGCATTGGGCCACACAAATCCATGTGAAGAAGATGAAGTACATGCTGAGAGCTGTGTTCCACCTTTGAAGGAAAATGAGCACGAGTGCTTTTCCCTTGTTCACAGGCTGAGCAAAGGTGATCTTTTGAATACCGGAATCGTGGGAGTCCTTCAACTAGTTTGTGTCGAGCAAGGTTGGTGATGGTTTGAAAGTTTAGATGTGAGAGACGACGGTGCCATAGCCAAGATTTTGTTGATGTTGCCTTAGAAAGTAAGCAGATGGGAGATGAAGCAACCATGTCTTGCATAGAGATAGTGTAGAGACTAGAATTACGCGAGCCAGACATAAGGTCGTTTCCTTGTAGGTCACGAATGAAACAAGTTTTCTCCCTGAAAGCGACCTCCAAATCTCCATCACAAAATTGACCTACTGAAAACAGATTGTGACCGAGGCCTTCCACATAGTAAACCCTGCTGATTTCGATGTTCCCATTAACATAATCTCCGTAGCCCATGATGGCTGCGAAGTGATCGTTCCCGAATCTGACAGTGCCAATGAACTTTGCAATAAAGTTTGATAACAGTTTAAGATTGCCTGTCATGTGTCGGGAACATCCGCTATCAACAATCCAGAGAATGATCTGTATCACCTGCATTACACACAGACGACACAGATGGAATAGAAGTAGATGTGGAACCCAAAATGTTAGAGGGTTCCAAAGCAGGTATATCAGATATACACACATTCATAAGTTTAGGAATCCATTTAAATCCTAGTGTGTTATATATCCATTTTTGCCATCTATAACTACTCTTTGCTTTAGTCTTAGTGAAATCACTAGGTGGTACAACATTCTTAGGAGGTGAAGCGGGAGCTACTGTGATAGCAATGGTTGCCTTAGAATCTAAAGATGGTGGTTTACCAAGCACAGACTTTGAATGATTAGTTGGCCTAGAGGTATTCCGATTCTTAGGATTCCGGAATCTAGAGATTATAGCTTTAGCAACACATTTGTCATGACAATCAGAATTCATACTTTTTTGACAAATATCACAAGGTGCATCAGACTGAATATCAAAGGTACTTAACGGTTTAGCATTCGTTACATCACTATTTCTATTACATTTGCCAGACGCAATATCTATAGTGGAAGTAACATGAGTTTTATTCAGAGTCCTAGGGTGTTCTTCTACTTTAGCATTCCTTATTGATCTTTTCTTAGGTCGCAACTTCCTATTCTTCGTTTGGGTGCTCCTAGGCTGTGAAGTGCGGACGTTTGGAAAAGATGCAACTATTCCTGTTTCAGTAGAGGGAAACACATTAGCAACTTGTGATTTGGCAGTGGGAATTCTAGGTTCACGATTACTAAGTGTGACTGGTGCTAATCTCTTAATCACAGTAGGCGGGAGTAGTTCATACTTTCCTAACATTTCCCGTAACTTAGAGATGGTGTGAATCAGATCTTGATTTTCAGAACGAATATTACCAGCAAAATTCAGGACTTCTCTAGTGTGAGCTAGATAGTGATCAAGTTCATTAGATGCTTCATCTCGAGTCTTTTTGAGTAAATCAAATATGACACCATATTCCTGTTTAACTTTTAAAAGTTCTTGTTCATATTTTGAGATTTGACTTTTCAAAGACACGTTTTGATCATCCAGTTGAACAATTTTAGGATCAGAAGATTTGGCACTCAATTGAGCGATTTTCTTTTGAAAACTAAGTTGATGGTTGTGAATATCTTTTTCACACCATTGAAGACGACGTTTTGCATTGTGAATTTCCGTGTGTAATCGTTTATTTTCTGCTTTTAAAGACTCGATCTGAAGCACATTATCGGTGTTCTCAACAGTTACAACAGTGTCAACAATATCAGCAGAGATATGATCAGATGCATATGGCAACGAATAGAATAGCACAACATTATGGATATCAGCACAGATAACATCTTCCAAGAGTCGATCAACATCTTTTCTCAACAGTTTCTTTTTCCGTTTTGTGTTAGTAATAGATGTTTCTGTTTTCTCGAAAACGTTTTTCATTACCCCAAGTTCCTTATGAAAATCCTTTTCCCAGGCAATTGCACAACTTTTCAAGTTTTTAACATTAGGTAAAAGATTTTTCTGAAAAATGTCTCTTTGTTCTCGCGCCAGAGGCGATTGAAAATGTTCAACTTTTATTTCAGATCGATATTCTATCTCATGTTGTAAAATTTTGAGGTCAGCCATGAAAATGTCAAAATATCGAAGAATTTTTCGATTTTCAGGTTGTGAGTTTACTTCGCTAATGGAAGGTAAAGGACCATAAGTTTGTGCAAAGACTGTTTTGGGATTAACAATAGAAGACTCGGGTGTTTTGATGATAACCCTTGGTGTGTTGGAAGAAGCCGTTGGTGTGACGAAAGTGACCGCATTTTTATAATTAAAAGGTTTGTTGTAAACAACATTTTTTAATTTTGATCGACTCTCGTCTTCTGCATCTAATTCCTCTTGACGATGGTATTCAACAACACTCATGACAGTATTATCAATTTTGTATTGTGCACTGGAAACTTCAGGAGTTGGTTTGAATGTTTTTAGTGAAAGCTTTGGTTTGTAATCAGCTAGATTTTTACCATATCCATTTGGATTAGGTTTTAAGGTAAACTTTTCAATAGCTGTTACTGATTCACCATGTTTGTAAACAACAGTTTTAAACTCTTTAAGTTTGTTTTGCAAACCGAGAATTTCTGCAAGAAGGTCATCTACCCGATTCGTTGAATGCTTTTTGTATGCGGAGAACTGTTTTTGACAATTTAACAACTCAGCCTTAGCTTTTTGATTTTCCAAGGTGAGAGCGTTAATTTGTTTTTTATGTTCATGTTTCAGTTGTTCTAATTCGGACAACAAAGCATTCTTCGAGGCGGCTAGATCACGCATCTGTCTCTCTAAATATTTTTCGTTTTGATGAGATTTTGCAAAAGCGGCTTCAAAACCTTTTTCACGGTTTTCTTGAGTTTTGAAAAAGTTGAGTTGCATTTGTAAACATTCAAAATCCTTGGTTAACAGTGCATTTTTACGTTTTAAGGACTGATTTAATGCATAACATTCCTCCATTTTGATTTTATGGTCTTGAATTAACCGAGCAAAATCTGGATGAGGCAACAGATCATCTTGTTCAACGTGAGTCTCAACATGATCATTCTTTAGATCCTCAAGTACGACCACAGAGTCAATTTGATTGTCAAGGGGGACCATAAGGTCATCTTGATCGTCAAATGTAACTACAGGGTTAACTTGAAAATCATCAGAGGAAGATGTAGAAGACTCATTTTGAACAGTCTGATCCGTGCCGGATTCAGATATTGGCGGAGATATTAGTTCAGATATGATGATGGTTTGTTCGGGTACCTGAGACAAGCCATCAGTGTCATACACTGGGCCTGAATCACTCATGTGCAGCTCATGCATATTAGCCATCAACATAACAGCTGCATTAGCCTGCAAGTCCTCCATATCATCATCTGAGTCTGCATCTGCCATAAAGCTCTGTTCTTTGTTTGTAAGAGATCCACCAGCTTCATCCTTAAGAGCCAAAAGTAAGGCCTCTTTGAAATAAGCACTGACCCTAGTCCTTGGCTTTGGGCATGCATTAGCCAGGTGTCCCTTTTCATTGCAGTTGTAGCATCTAAGACCATTTAACCGATTCTGAGCATTACCCTGTTCCACCACTTGAGCTCTGTTGTTATTCCTACCCACAGCATTAAACCCTTGACCACCTCCCATCTGACGACCATAATCACGATTCTGAACTTCAACACGTCCATTGTTCACAACAGCTTGAGTCCGTGTGTTAGATGAGGAACGAATACGATTGTTGGATTTGTTGGTGTAACGGCCAAATGCATTAGCAATCATCACAAATCCTTGTTACAATGCTTCGAATGGATCGATTTCCTCAGTAGCTTCACTGACATATGCTTGAGCATTGTTGCTGTATGGGACCAATTGATTTTGTTGAGGTTGAGGTTGTTGCTGTGAAGGTGTGTTGGAAGCAGGTGGTTGAGTTGCTGGTTGAGAGGGATAAGTCTGTTGAGCATACAAGGCAAGTTGTTGATTGTCCGGTTGTGACTGTTTAGCAATTTGAGCACGGAGAATCCTTTCCCGATCAACTTCCTTTTCATGAGGCTTCAAGTAATCGTACAACAATCCATAAGTAGAATGATGCATGTTCTTCGCTTGACGGAGAAAAATGACATACTTCTCCCATTCTGGACCAAGACTACTCAGGAACTTAGTATTCACTGCAATTCTTGGCATGATGATGTTGTGTTTATCCAAATCATTGATGATGTCTGAAAATCGGTGATGATATGACTCAAGTGTCTCTCCAGGTTCAATCATGAAGTGTTCATAAGCCAAGTAAATTTTGGATTCCAAATCCTCCTGATTGAGTACAGATCCTTCCATAAGTAGACGAATGTGATCCCACATTTTTTGTGCAGTCTTTTGAGCATCAACACTACGAAGAATTGGGTTTGGTAATCCTAAGAGGATGTATTCCATTGCAAGTTCATCAGCTTCATAGTGTAGAAGTTCTGTAGGATTTAAGTCTGCAACAGTAGCAATGTTGGTTTGTTCATCTCTTGGTGGAACAGCAGTTGGATCTCCGGGTATAGTGACAATAGGCATCTCAAATGGACCTTCTAAGATAACCTTCTTTAAGAACTTTCCGTGTGGCTTCTTCAGATCACAAAACCTAAAGAACCTTATCACCCATTGATCGTAGTTTCCTGGAGTGAGCATTGGAGGTCTATCAAGTGATCCAGCTTCATGAATTGATTGTTGGCTGCTTAAAGCTTCACACATCTTAGCAAACCAAGTGGGTTCCTTCATAGTTGTCCGTGATGGATGTTGATTGAAATCAGTTGTGTAGGGTTGAACTTGAATGCTTGGTTGTGGTTGAACCATTTGTGGTTGTGGAATTGCACCAAGTTGTGGAGTATGTTGCTGATTAAATTGTTGTTGATAAATTGCTTGTTGTTGATTCCATTGTTGATGTTGTGGAGTTAATTGTTGTTGTTGTTGATTATAAGTGTGAGGGAAATAGTTAGAGTATGGTGGTTGAGACATGATGATAAACTTGTGAAGTAAGAATGGATCTTTGTAGTCGAATGAATCTTTGTTGATGAAGTAGCCTTAGGCGTAGAAATGACAAGAACCAAGTAGCACTTATGCGTAAAAACACCAAAAGTTACGCGTAACAAGAATAGTTACGCGTAGGATTTAGCTTACGCGTAAGCAGGAAAAAAGACTAAAGTTACGCGTAAACAGTAAGTTAGGCGTAGAAAGTTAGGCGTAGGATTACCTTATGCGTAGGACTAAGTCTACGCGTAAGATGAATCTTAAGCGTAAGATTTTCTACGCGTAAGCTTTATGCTTAAGCGTAAGATTAGGGTTTTATCCCAAGTGATCTTTTACACTTCACAGTGCAAGAGATATCCAAAGTCGACGTATTTTCAGACTTATCCAAGTAAGAAAACACGGAATAAACCAGAAAATTGAAGATCAAACCAAGGAAAGTCTTACGCGTAAATTTAGGGTTTTGATACGCGTAAGATTACTCGTAACTTTGATTCTATCCAAATTCGTTTCTAAACCAGTTTTTGTGTGATGAGATAGCTTCAATATCACCAAAATAACACAAAAGTGTGAAACTTGATGATCCAAAGCTTCTAAAACAGTTATGCGTAGGATAACACCCTCGTATAAAAACTAGCTTAAAAACAAGGAAAAACACGTAAAGTTCCAAACTTTTTGCCAAAAACCAATAGTTTAACACCTAATAACGTTGAAAGTACAAGAATCTTGGATTCAAAAATGTAAAAAATTAGTTTTTAAGCGTACCAAAGATTGTGTTATCTTTACGCGTAAGACCCAAAACCAAATACTTCAAAAACAAACGAATACACCCAACTATTTGGCGATTGATACCACTGTTAGGTCACTAGTTTTACAACACAAGCTTATATAGAAAGAGATAAGGCGATTGAACAAGTATCAAACACACACACAAACAATATAAGACACGGTTATGCGTAGGTGAGTGAATGAAGAGAAAACTTGAACAACCAACCCTCAAATGAGGGTTTACAATAGTTTATATAGGCAAGGAGCTAGGGCAACACTCCCTCTCCTTCCCTATTCCTTATTGGGCTTGGGCCTCAGCTTATGGGCCTTCTACATAAGCTGGACCTTAAACAAACATAAAGGCCAGAATAAAGCTACCTATTACATATGAAATATAAATACTTGAAATACTGTTTAGGAGTGATTCCAACACATATATAGCACCAGCAAATAGTTCAGGGCTGAGAGAGTTAAGAATCCAAGTAACCACAACAGAGTTACAAATATCCCATTGATTAGCAAGACTAGGGTTCGAATCATCTCTTATGCAAGTACCATCAATAAACCCTAACTTGTTATGGTTCCTTAAGGCAAAGGTCATGGCCATATTCCATATTTTGTAATTTTCAGTTCCAGTGAGTTTGATAGTAATAATGGGTGTACCATTTGTGTTATTGGGGTGTAAATACAAAGCATCACCAAAGGATAAGCTTTTCTCAGTGGAAGAACCACCACCACCAATATTATCATCACTAATAGCCATAATACAAACAATAAGACAGACAGATATGATAAGATAGACAAAAGGCACAGACAGAAATAAAAACAAGAGCAGATATTCATACCACTTAGAGGTGGCAGATCAAGATGTTAGTTTACCCGTTTGCACCCACAAAGACTTAAGTACTGTTTGTTTGAAGAAGAGATTAGACTTAGACTTACAGAGCAATATGCAGCAGAAAGAACAAATCACAATAAGAAATAACCAGTGATTATGCCAATAGCAATAACCACAAACCACCAAGTTGTTGCCGAAGAGAATCAATGAGCCTGATGCTCTGATACCATGTACGAAAGTATAAGCAACACAAGATGAACAATAGAACCTTTATTCAAACCTAAGCCACAATAGTCAGCTTAGATTAAGTTTACAATAGTATCCAAAATATTACAAGATTAGATTAATGTCAATGAGACAATAATCATGTAAGTACAAAGACAAGACAAGATCAATGAAATGATCAGAAAGAAGAGAAGAGTGTGATACAATGACTGCACACTCAAGTGTGTCTAACCCTAGATTAAGGGACTTATTAAATAGGAGATTAAGTTACACCAAGACCCCTCTAACGGCTATAAATGACTCATCAGCAGAAATGAGAATAGCTTCAGCAGAAATGAGCATCTTGGAACTTTAAACCTTTTATTCTTTGTCCATGATTAACCCCTGTAATAACCCTGCACTGACCATAACTTGAAAGCCATTAGCAATTGATAGAATGATATGTTTGCCACTGATTAATACCCGAAAATTTAATATATATCCAAACACTAGAAAGTAGAAACCACTTTTATGTGTCTTGAAAATGCAGTAATCAGATATACACGTGCAAAACGCAATACCAAACACCCTGTCATTTATCTACTATGTGAGTTTTTTTGTTTGTGTTGGTAGATCGCTTTGCTTATTTATGAATAGAGTTTGTAGGCCAAATGAAAATGCTTTATTTTGATTTTTTTCATAGTAAGTGTGAGTATGATATTTGATATCATTGCAATGAACTAGATCAGGTCTCAGGGTTAGTTTTGATGATTTGATTCATAGGGGCACAGTGCAGACATGTTTTGGAAGAAGTTATGACATGCCATAGACGTGTTTGGTCATCTTAATTGATGATAGAGATTTTTCAAATAAGAACAAGGTTAACAAGTATATTTGCGCCACATAAATCAAGTATGCGTGTAATTGTTTTCTGGACAGCTTTGAGTATTTGGAATAGCCTACTGGTAGCCGAATATCCAGCAACTTCTAAAACACTTAACTTTTGGATAAGTATAGAAATTATGACCAAAGTGGCTTAACGATCAAAGTATGACAAGAGAAGGCATCAAGAGTGATTGTTATAGTTATCGCATGTTTGTAGAAGCAAATGTAACCAACAGTATAACTATTCTATCTCTATTGCATTAAGAGTGATCTTTCTAGCTAAAAGCACTTTTTTAGATACATGTTACTATTCAAGCGATATGAAAACTGAAATTGCTATAAGTTTTAGTGTTTTACTTGGATCTTTGAATAATGTAACATGAACTTTTGCTTTTATGTAGCAACTTTAAGCATTGTCTTTTCTTGGATAGAGTCGAGATTTTTGAAGTCCTGTTCAAACATGAATTAATGATGATGTTTTTTATCGTAATTTTTATGCAGATATCCATGTCGAATCGGTACATGCTCATCACCAATGGAGCTAACATGTTCAGAATTGATTGCAAGTGAAGTGCTTCCATCAGGGGTGGTGAAGCCTCTCCTGTACCCAGGTGCCATTGGAAGAGCTATTATAAACGACAAACATATTCCTAAGTACAAAAACCTACTAGACGCATACAATTTGAAAAATCTCAAACGAGCCCCTTCAACTACTGATCTCCAGTATCTCGAGGTGCATTTTTTTATCTTTCTTTTAGCTTTGGGGTTCTCTTCTTCAAGTTTTTCAGCATACATTTATTATGTTGATCACAAAAAAACACGCCTAAAATTACCATGTTAACATATAAACTGATTTAAAGTGAATATATGGCTATTCTTTAACTGTGCGAAAACCATAAAAGCTTTAATACAAGTATATAACGTCATTTGTGTTGGCACCAGGTTCTAGCAGGAAGCTATTTGGCTGTGGCAGGAGCGACAATTAGTTGCTTTAATTCAAGAAGGTTGGGTCTTTTTGGTATGCTTTTGCTAATTTGGGGACTTTCTAGTGAACCCCGTATATCAAAAGGACATGGAGAATTTAAAGGTCACAAAATCGACATCTCTATCTACTACCCCACAATGACAATTGCGGTCCTTTCTGCCTTCCTTTCTATAAGAGCCGCTGTTAAAAAGATCGTGTCTTGTTTCAAGTGGACCTTTTCAAAGTCGAAATACAAATGAACCTGTTAACTGCCAAATAACATCACAATTTTTTTTTCTGGCCAAAGATGTAGCTTTTGTCAACCAAATTGGTTCATCAGATACAATTTTTACCCTAGCCGTTCCAGTTTTTTTTGGTTATGATTCGATTTGTTCATGAAACTTTTGTATAGCTAGCTTAGCAACAATGTATCTGATGTTTCATTAACAAGATTATAATGAGAAATAACGACAAATTGTCCTTATCATTTTTGGGTATTCTGATCTTGCATTGTTGAGGATTGTTTTTCATGTATTTCCTATTTTTGCTTGCGGATATAGATATAGAAGAATGTTGCAGTGCAAGTCTAAAATGAGAGTTCCGAGTTACTTTTCAAGATCTGTAAATGATTGTTCGGTATCTTGTAGTCTGTATGATCAAGCTTAACAAATTAAAGGTACATACACTTGCATAAGGCCTGCGCAACTTCAGACCAAACACCTTGTTTAAATTGTGTAGTCTGTATGATCAAGCTTAACAAATTAAAGGTACATACATTTGCATAAGGCCTGTGCAACTTCAGACCAAACACCTTGTTTAAATTGTTGCAACTATACTGATACTATATTTACACTAGGAGACAAAATGTCTTCCTAAACGTAGAAGGATATATTTTTGAACTCGAGTTGGGATACAAATTACTATTACCATCCCACATTCCAGAGTATCACATAATGGATACACACGGTGAACCAAAATCGTGAAAAATAAAAAATTAAATTTCGAATTACACTAAACAAACAACCACATGCATAAGGAGTCGCAGATTAACCAGAAAAGATGGGATAAAATGGAAGCTGGAGCACAAAACAAGTATGAATTTACATCTTTACGAGACGAGAGCTCAGTCATACAGGCCATAAATATAAATAATCTTCCTAAAAAAGGTAGTTCAAAGACTCTCCTGCTGTAAATGGATTTTCTTATATACATGTATCAGTATTTCAACGATCCAATCTCGACAAAGAAGATGATACGTTGTCTGCTCAAGAAAAAAAGGAATGGGGTGGGGCAATGCAGCTAGGTATCGCACGGTTCCACCTACTGGAGCTTCTTGATCCCCGAAAAAGATGGAAGAATTGCAACTAGAGCATCACCGTATCCTACAGGATCTGATAATAAAAACCGAACATGTAATACATAGGGTTGCATACATAGTGATGATACTAGAGGTGGCAAAATGGGCTAGCTGATAATGGGTCGGTATTGGGTGCTTTTTGGTACGGGTTGGGGGAACATTTTTCGTCTAAATTAATAAATTTCTCATTACTAGTAATTAATATATTATTTCAAATAATCTAAGTTTTAGAATCATACGATTTATTAGGAGGTTAATTTACACTTTGGACAGCTTTTCGAGCCATTTAAACTGTTCCTTTGAAGCTAACATAGTTTTATTTTAAGCAATTGACCTGCTAGCAGAAAACATAACCCAAAACGACCCCCCTCATACTCAAATGGTTTCAGTTTGCCACCTCTAACTAAAACTATTAAGAGTACTCAATAAGTATAAATGGTGCATACCACCATCATTACGAAGTAACTTAATAACCTCTCCAGCTACATCAGACTGGAAAACAGAAGAAACAAACAGTAAGATGGAAAGTAATAACTGGAGCTTTAATTTATCAAGAGAAACGATCCTTAATGTGAACAGAATTTAAGAGGAGACAGAAAGTATAAACCTTGATAGGAAGCTCTCCTCCAAGCTGCTCGATATAACAAACAACTTGCCCCTCCTTTACTATTTGCTTATGTTAGAACAATGCATATATCAGTAAAATAACAGTATAGTAATGACAACATTCATATATAATTGTTAAAGAATATAGCAGTGGGTAACATGAAGAGCTGGTTACCCTTTTTGTAACATGTCATATTTTCGTATGTGGTTGTCAGGTCAGCATCTCGTGGAATATTTTGATCCACGTCACCATTAATGTGGCAAAAAACTGATGATGCGCATTATTTTATGTTTCAAATTATTTTGTATCAGAATTTAGTTAATTGTTTAAAGATTTTTCCCAAATTATTTTTTATACAAAGTAAATCGTTGTCATTGTCTTTGTTAGTCAAGTTCATACCAAATAACATACCCAAAAATACATATACCAAGAGAACACATTAAAAACACCAATACCGTGTACTAAAGATATCAAGAATACTCAAATATCGTTACCTCTTTGCATGCTGGAGGTGCTTTTTTCCTTTTAATGGTTCGTGATCTTCGGAAGAACCCAACCTAAATTGGAATTTAAACTTTTAGATGCATATCTTACAAAAATAAGTATATCAGGTTGAAAGTGGATTAATTATATTTCTGCTCTTACTCTGGGAGACTAAATTATAGTCAATCCTTCATCTACAGCTGTATCAAGAATTGTCTGAATCCCGACGAAACTAGGTTCAACTTTAGTGATGGCTAAAGATGGTGAAGATGCTCAAAATGCCCAAAAATGTTTTCTTGTTGCATAATCTTTAGTGATCGATTATGTGTGCAGGCGATCGGATATAATTGTAGAGAGAACTATAATCTTTGAATCTCGGATGGTGCGAGGAAGTTGGTGACGCTGAAGTAATGAGCTTAGCTTATGGTTGTCCTGATCTACGTTCACTCGACCTTTGTGGTTGTGTTCTTATAACAAGTAACAACATAGTCCCTTATTTTTGTGTTTGGTTATAAACTTATAAATATATGTCAAAAATTTATTTCAAATGTATTCTTCAAAACAGATGATAGCATTGTGGCCCTTGCAAACAACTGCCTACATCTACGATCTCTGGGGCTCTACTTCTATCAAAATATCACAAACAAAGCAATATACGCTTTAGCCCACAGGAATGAGCACCAAGTGTGGGTTTTGGCTAAAAGCAATAGGGTCAAAGAGGAAGGGTTAATGAACCTCAACATCAGTCAATGCACGGTTCTAGCAACTCCTGCAGTTCAGGCACAGTGTGATTGTTTTCCTGCACTTCATACCTGCCCGGGTAGGCATTCCTTATTATAAGTAGTTGATTGAATTTGACTTCGGTGCATTGTGCATGTGCTTTTCAAGCACATCTTCCAGTCAACGCACTTGCTCATCATGCATATTGAGGGTTCAAAAGGTGGGTGAATCAGTGATTGAGTACTTTAAGAAGTTCATTTCTTGTTGTTTTTGGGTAGAATCGTGTATATAGTTCCTTATGTCTATGAGTGTTTGTGAACGAATACTCGAGTGACGTTCTTCTTTATTGATTCATTTGTATGTATAAAGGTGATCTGAGATTTTACTAAACGGGCTAAATGGGGAATGAAAACTGGTTGCGCGGGCTTGGACTTTGACCTGTTAAAATGCATAAAACTCCTATGTATAACACAGGATGTGCAGGATCTTCTGTATTGGTTTATTCAAGAAATAAAGGCTAGAGTTCTTTGGAAAATATATCATATATTATTTTCTCAGCTGCTTTGACTGGTACCGAATACCCGGATAATCCTTTTTACTTTTTTCAAACTAGCTTTAACTTGTGATGACCTGAGGTGCATGTTGATCATCGAGTACTTTTGTTTTAAATACCCGACCTTCTATATTATCTTAACTCTCCTCCCAAAAGGAAGTATTGAAGAGTCCTTTTGTTTGAATAGCGAAAGTACATGTATGATAAATTACCTTCTACACCGTGCAAAACTGAATGAATAAGGCTGTATTCATCTTAATTATAACAAAATAAAGATGAACTCATACTTAACCTGGATCTTCTTATTTTTCTATATTAAAAGTCATGAAATAGCATGACAGCATCATCAAGAACCATAAGAGAAGATTCTAAAACCTTCCATTTGTCTCCAACCTGCTTGCATTTTTGCGTCACCTCAGCTCCTACTGTCTTTCCTTTAAGCACCCTAAGAATCTGCAGAAAAGTATCACCACCTTCTTAGGCATATATCATAGATGACGATAAAGAAAAGGGGGCATTGAAGTTATAAAGAGTCTACATACGTCTTTTGCTTGTTCAAGCTCATGGACAAGGAGAAGTTTTATGTTGAGGGCAGCATGATACATGTCATCTAATACTTGCGCCCAAAGAGAACGTTTATGTATTTTCCAGAACAAAATATCCAGCTTCTGAGCTTCTTTTCCAAGTCTCTACAAGGTAACACAAGAATTTTTAAAAAAACTTACAGATTGGCCCAGCCAGGTGCGAGTTATACCTAGAAGGGACAACTTTACTCTTCTACTATTTGTAGACCATTTTAGCTAGGAAAAAAACAGGTCAAATGGATCAAGAGGATCTTACAGTTTGTAAGTAGCTCTAAATGTATTTCTAATGTATACAACATGACAACCTCCTAAATCACTTTATTTTAGATAAATAAAAAACTAGTTATTACTTGTTATCAAAACAACACTTTGTAATCACATTTGAACATATGGTTTATGAATAATAGGTATAAAATATTATGAGAAATAAAAATGTTTGTGGGTCATCCAAAGTTCCCAGTCCACCTGACCTGTTTCACTCAGTACATAAATTGTCTGTTTTAACCCGTTACCAACACATCCATTTGAAGCCCCTTATTACACTCATTGGCATAATTAGAAGAATTATTTGGCAATTTCAATTGGCAAAATAAAGTCTTTTAACTCTCAACACTCCACACGAGATATTTTCTCTAAACTCAATCTTATATAATTTTCTTCACAAGTGAAGATATTTTCTCTAAACTCAATCTTATATAATTTTCTTCACAAGTGAAGATATTTTTTCTTAAACTTAAATAATCGCCTCTAAACTCAATGATTTTCTCCACAAGTGAAGATATTTTTTCTTAAACTTAAATAATCGCCTCTAAACTCAATCTTATATCATTTTCTTTCACAAGTGAAGATATATTTTCTTAAACTTAAATAATCGCCTCTAAACTCAATCTTATATAATTTTCTTCACAAGTGAAGATATATATTTTTTTTAAACTTAAATAATCGCCTCTAAACTCAATCTTATATGATTTTCTTCACAAGTGAACATATTTTTTTTTAAACTTAAATAATCGCCTCTAAACTCAATCTTATATGATTTTCTTCACAAGTGAAGATATTTTTTTCTTAAACTTAAATAATCGCCTTCTAAACTCAATCTTATATGATTTTCTTCACAAGTGAAGATATTGTTTCTAAACTTAAATAATCGCCTCTAAATCAACACGAGAGTACACATTATTCTCATAATCTATCTTTTACGCAAACTAACTCATTCCTAGATGAATTTCTTCAAAAGTGAAGATATTTTTTCTAAACTTAAATAATCGCCTCTAAATCAAAACGAGAGTACACATTATTCTCATAATCTATCTTTTACACAAATTAACTCATTCCTAGATGATTTTCTTCACAAGTGAAGATATTGTTTCTAAACTTAAATAATCGCCTCTAAATCAACACTAGAGTACACTATTCTCATAATCTATCTTTTACGCAAATTAACTCAATTCTAGATGATTTTCTTCACAAGTGAAGATATTGTTTCAAAACTTAAATAATCGCATCTAAATCAACATTAGAGTACGTGATGAGTGTCTAAATACTCATCATTTTTGTACCATTTAAACTGCAGAAAAACATCTGAAAACACTCAGAAATGCATCAAAATGATAAAAATATCACAAATAAGTGTTTTATGTGTTTTAAATGCAAAAATATCAAAATCTGGTGAAAAACGTATCAAGTTTGCATAATTGGCAGTTTTAGTCCCCCAAGTTTCAAAAGTTGTCAAAAACAGTCCCTGGTAAAACAAAATAAAGAAAAATGTTATTCAAGGTCCCTGAAATATTCTAAGTTGTCAAAAATGGTCCTTGAATAAATCTTTTGTCAAATGGCAGAAAAGGTCCCTCAA
Source organism: Chrysanthemum seticuspe (assembly GCA_019973895.1). NCBI lineage: Eukaryota > Viridiplantae > Streptophyta > Magnoliopsida > Asterales > Asteraceae > Chrysanthemum > Chrysanthemum seticuspe. The sequence goes on along the minus strand of BPTQ01000008.1, from coordinate 55,503,945 downwards.
GTTTCAAAAATGTCAAGTTTGGTCCCTGGAAATTTGAAAATGTCAAAACTGGTCCTTGTACTATTGGAACTTGTCAATATTGGTCCCTTGTAACAACTTTGGAGAAATTACAGTTTTGGTCCCTCTAATTTGGCAGATTTGCAAAATGGTCCCTATCATTAATAAACAAGCCTCGTCAAAATACAAATTGACCCCTGCCATATACCCTTTTTGACCCCCCTGTCATTACCCATTTTGGACTGCCTGGTCAAACTCAGTCAAACAAATACCTTTCCCTCCCCACCTGTCCACTGTACATCTCCCCCACTTGACTGCAACACACAGGCCACCTCCCATCACCTTTTCTCCACAAACCACCCCCTCATCATCACAAACCCACTACAATAAATGCCACCCCCCCTAGCAGCTAATTCAGAGCCTACAGTCAAAAACAGGCTTTCCCGCCAAAATGATAAAAACGGCCAAAATGCTCAAAACTCATCCATTGGCCAAGCTGAGAGGTGGGATTGGCTCAGGAGGACACGTGGAAGTCAATTGGAGCATAAAAGAGGAAGAAAGGCAAGAGAAGAAACAAGTAGTTAGTTTTTAAAAATTCATGTATGTCGTATTTTTCTTAAAATGTTTTAATTAGCTTTTCAATTTGTAATTTCAAGCTTTATGATATTGGAACTAAGTTATTTAGCTATTGTAATTCAGTTTGAGCCTTTAAATCAAAGTTTCATTTCAGTTTTAAGTCTTATGTACACTGTTTAAAATTTCAAATTTAAACTCTTATGTCCAAGATTCCAACAGCTTATTTTTAAGTGCAAACAAGTTTACTTAAGCTTAACATAGCTTATTGTAAGCTTGAAATTCAGTTTTAAGCATATTTGGTGTATGGTCAAAGAAAGTCAACTGTTCAGCAAACTGGGTTCATTTGATCTTGGAAATGGAAAAGGGTGATGCAGAGCTTGGATTTGGATTTATATTGGGTTGTTTCATGGTCTAGAATAGGTTGGTTGATCCTGTGTACTTTGGCAAGCCACTGTGGCTAAAGGACCTTTTGTAAGTGATTTTTAAGGTTACATAACATAGTCTGTTTTTGTAGTCATAAGTAGTTAAAACCTGTTTAATTAGTTGTGTCTAGGACAAGTAAGCTCAGTTTGATCAATAACTCAAGCCTATTCATTAGTTAGCTTCATTAAATTTGCATATCAGTGGTTTATAGGTGTGTTTGGATTTAGTGCTTAATCTGAGTTATAGGATTGTGCAGTGGGCAACACTTGTTGTTTTTGGCTTGTGCAGTTCTATCATACTCTATTCAGTCATCAAATTGTTCCTGCTAACCACCAAAGTCAACATCACATAATATCTGTCTTAATAGCTTAACTGTAGGAGTTTTTGTAAAATCAAAAGCTAGTTTTGTGTTTAAAAATCATAAGTATAGCTGTCATTAGTGTCATTTCATCATAATACTTCAATATCAGTCCTTAAAGTGATTGCAAAGTTCAGTTTAGTCAACATTCCAAATCTGTCAAGAAAGTCAAAAAGTGAAAAAAATCATTTTGAGCTCAACTAGGGTGAATTTTCATGAGCTCATTTCTAGGCCAAATCAATTGAAATTGTAGGTTTAAAAAGTTCACTTGGTCTATTTTGTTATTGCTATTTTTGTAGATTTTTATCAAATTTTTATAAGCTCTTAAAGAGCTTGTCAAAAAGGGTATAAGTGCCCTGTTCACAAAACTCAGTCAGAGCTGAGTCTTTCTCAGCTTATTGCAGGGCTTGCCCCAAGCTCCTCAGAGCTTTTCTTGGTCTGATTTTTGGTTTGAAAGTAGTTAGCCAGGTCTAGTACAAGTTCCAACTTAATGTTTTCATTTCCAGCTTATTGTGTGACTTGTGCTTGAGCTGCAAAGTAGCCCCATAAACTGATTTTTAGCTTAAACTCAAAACAACCAAATCTGTGCATCTTGTATTTCAGAGGTTAAGAGTAGTTGAAATTTGTTGTTTTAAAGTACTTATAGCTTATTAGAGCTTCTGTGAAAGTTTGGTTCTCAGTTTGAACCTTGTGCTTATTCCAAGTGCTTATTACATAAGCACTTGCATTGCAGTTTCATTTTCTTCCACATAAGCAACTGTTTTTCTATTTTTCTTAGTTCAACATATTAAATTAGACTTTTCCTGAAATTTTCATAATTTTCCAACACTGTTTACTATTTTTCTTAATTAAAAACAGTTTTTAGGCCATTTTAAATAGCTTTTAATACAATTAATTAAGAAAAAGTTCAAAAAAATAATTTTTCATTTTTCTTAGGTTAAGATAAATATAAAAAGTAAAAAAATTATTTTTCCAGATTTTTCATAGTTTAATTTGTAATTTTTAGTAATTTAATTAGTTTTAAATAGTTTAAAATTCATAAAAAATAGAAAAATAATCAGAAAAATATAAAAATAGTTTTGAAAATTCTATTTTGTTATTTTAGATTTTTCCAAGTCATAATTTTATTTTTCTAGCTTTATTTCCTATTTTCTTGTAATTTAGGTTATTATTAAATAGTAAAAAAATAGTTTTTAATTAATAATAATTAGATAAATAGTTATAAAAATAATTTTCTTTTTCTTAAAATTTTCTTATATCATTAGGTTTGTAAAAATATCATTTTCATATTTTTAGGATTAATATTGTGTAAGTTTCACGTTTTTATTTGTACGTCACGTAGTTTTTAATTCAGTTTTATAAAAACATAAAATCAAAAACATCAGTTTAAAAATAGTGATAGCGTTTATTTAATATATTTTAACTTTTTAATTTCCTTTAATTTGCATTTAAGTCGCTGTAATTTATTAATCTTTTCTTTAGGTATAAATAACTCAAAATCCTTACTGATCACTATCCTTAGTGATTATTCGACATCTGATTGTGTTAAACACCAGTCATCCTACGTGGGACTTAACGACCCGGGAATCCACTGTATTCTCCTGATCTAAATTGCATTTGGTGTTCCAGACTGTTTTAAGTTTCTTACGGTTGGTCATTCACAAGTGGCTAGCTTGCGTGAGAAAACTTGACGGTTTTGCACCAATCAGTACGCTATTCTCATAATCTATCTTTTACGCAAACTAACTCATTCCTAGATATCTAACTCATTCCTAGATGACTTTCTTCACAAGTGAAGATATTATTTCTAAACTTAAAAATCGCCTCTAAATCAACATTAGAGTACACTATTCTCTAAATAATGTCCTCTAAAGGAAACATATCTGATCGTTGAACTACATAAAAACTTAACATGAAAATCTTCACATGCGAAAAGTTACAGTACATATAAATCAACGCCATACATTAAGTTCAAAACTATGTAGACATTAAATTTCAATTAAAAAAAAAGGCAAAATATGAACCAGATTTGACTAAAAAAGAAAGATTTTGTGAAATGAAATGAAATGATACTAGTGGCCGAAAACTTGTTCTACACATATATCCATGAAATTTTAGCCAAAGTTACACATAACTAAGTAAGGCATTTCGTCAAACAGTCGGTCTACATATATATCCATGAAAATTTCAACCAAAAATACACATAACTAAGTAAGGCATTTCGTCGAACATTTGGTCTACACATATATCCATGAAAAGTTTAGCCAAAAATACACATTACTAAGTAAGGCATTTCGTCGAACACTTGGTCTACACATGCAATCCACAACATAGTTATGCATTTTGCCAAACACTTAGTCTACGCATACAATCAATCAATCAATTACACAAAGCATCATATAACATCTTGACATGTGACGCAATAGATAAGAAGTTTAAACACAAATTTTATAACTACAACCGGTAAAAACATTCATTAGTTGAAAATAATTACCAATATTAGCATTTAAATCCACATAACATTGTTTCAAATGATTAACAAACGAATTATCTAAAGAAAATTGTTGAAAAGTTGAAATTTATACCCAATTGAATCGGAAAACAATCAATTAAAAAGTCAACGTGGCAGTCAACGTTAAAGTCAAAGCCGGAGATTATTGGCGGCAAAGAGATGATGGAGATGACGGCTAATAACCGGCGAGATGAAGCAGATGTGTGATTAAAACCAGGGAGATGAAGAACAGGTGTAGTAGGTTTGTGTGTTTAAGAGTGTTTGGTTTCTCCAAGGGATATTTTTTTGGTGGGTGGAAGTAAATGAGAATAATACACTTAGACCCCTCTAATTTTTGGCCAAAAATTACAAAAATGCCATTCCGCCCAAATTGATATTAAGATGAGATTTACTTGATCGTACGGTCCAGATCTCTTCTCGCGTTCTCACAAAAAATAGACTTCTCATTTGAACGCTTGTCTATATATATATATATATATATATATATATATATATATATATATATATATATATATATATATATATATATAGGGAAGGGATCCAGTAAGAAGAAAAACTAAAATAGGAAGAATAAGAAGAATTTCTAGCCACACATTTTAAATAGGAGGGAGAAATTTAAGGGGAGATGCATCTATTTTTATAGGTGCATCTGAAATGAGTGGTTGTGGTTTCTTCTTATCATTCTTATTTTAATTTTTCTTCTTATTTGATCCTAACTCTATATATATATATATATATATATATATATATATATATATATATATAGAATCTAGATCAAATAAGATCAAACTTAAAGTTGTTAAAATGAGATCGAACTAAAATTTGACAAGAGATACTCTCCTTACAATAAAAATAATTTTTTTATTTACTACAACTAAAATTGTTAAAGTTTCGATAGATTTCTTTTTAAAATTTACGAAACCTATGTGATACACTTTGATTAGAAGTTTAATGTGTACCAGGTTTTTGTATGTGTATCAGGTTTTGGATACACTTTTGTGGAAAACTAGAAGGGGGGGGTTGAATAGTTTTGCCGATTTTAAGTTGATTTCAAAAACTTTATATTCGATATTATGTGAAATCGTATGGATGTTGAGAACGTATAGATCTAATGATAATGTGAGAAAATAAACAAAGAAAAGGGATATAAATGACACAACCGATTTATAGTGGTTCGGCTACAAGGACACATTCCTTGCCCTATTCCACTCCCCGAGTCACCTACTCGAGAGTTCAAGCACTATGTCAACAAACTCCTTCACTTGGCAGAGAAGCCTTCACAACGTTGCTTACACTTTATCCGGTACAAAACTAGATACCGAGTCCGTAGCACGGTGGACCAAACCAACACAACTATTACACAACAAATATGTGAAATATCAAATACAAGATCTTCGCTACAGAAATCTTGCGGAGTGACAAATCAATCAAGGACCCCTTGCTTGGATGACTTGTAGAATGCTCGTGATCTCGCCTTAGAGAAGGACCTATATGAGGATCACAAATAGAAAGAAAAGAAGAACAACTCTCTAGATCAAGTGATCTATATGTTAGAAGAGAATGAGAGTATATGAGAGATTTAGTAAGAAGAGGGGGTGAGTTAGAATGAAGAAATGGCTCTCTATTTACAGGCAAATTTCCTCACTGTTCTCACAGATCCCACGGATCCCTTCCATTTGGGATCCGGCTAGCACAAAGCGAGGGATCCGTGGAACGCTCCTCTTTGCCCATGGGTTTTTTGGTTATGGGTCATGGGTTGGTCCATGGGTTATATCTAGATTCAATGTATCTAAGTATACATTGTATCAAGTCTCTTTGGGTATGGGTTAAGATCCATGGGTTGTGATTTTTACCCATCCTAATTAACTATTACAACAAATGCTTTAGTTACTACATTTTTGTATTTAAAAGATTATATGTAAATGCTTTACAAAAATAACATGTATCCTTATAATTATACTTAAGACAACATTATATATGTTATCAACAAAACACAAAGAGATCGCAAAATATTAATAAACGTTTTTACGGTTTATTTGTATTCACAATCTCCCCCTTTTTGTTGATGACAAAATATAATGTTATGATGAGTAAAACTTAAGAATAGATGTAAGTTTTGAAAGCTCCTAAGTTTTACTTCTTCTCCCCCTTTTTGTCGAAACAAAAAGTTAACCCTTGGAGGAAAAAGTAGTCTACGTATTTCTTACTCCCCCTTTACGGTAGCTCCCCCTAGTTTGGGGCGTCAAGAGAAGAAAAAAAATCTACAAAAGAAAGTTAGTAACATGCTTAAATGATCTTATGGTTGTCGAGAAACAAGATAGGGAGCCAAGGTATGTAAACAAGGCCTTGTAATAAAACGACAAATTGTAGTGGTCGTTAAGCCACTTACAAGCATGTAAAAATAAGAACAAGACTTGTTCTTGAAATGACAAAAAGATATTAAAAGTGAAAAATAGTAGTAGAGATTCCTTCCATGCTTGCATAAGGTTATGGATGGAGGTTTTGATGAGTAATGGTATTGATGCGATCAAGGATGAGGTTGAGTATGAAACACATTTCTTCCCTAACTTCTATTGCAATTTCCCTAGTGGATTGGCAATGTTCACAATGTAAATGATGTGGGTAATGAGTGCGGAAGTTTTCCGGGTTGTTTTGATTTGAGTTATGCGGAAGTTGTGGTGGAAAAATAGGAAAATATGGATCAAAATCCGGAATGTTTGTACGTGGTGGTGGAAAAGATCCTAGATGTTCTTGTAATGTGATGGGAGCTAGAGGTGGTGATGTTTCAAGATCTTGAAAAATAGTATTTGGTGATGTGGGGGGTGTGGAAAAGACTATTTCTTTTTATTTAGGTTGGGTAGATCTTGTTGGAGTCCTAAGGAGTTCCAAAAAAGTTATTTTAGGTGGTGATGAAGTTGGTGTACTTGTTGGTGATGAGGTTGGTGCTATAATGGAAGCATCTTGTGGTGAGTTATTTGAGGATGAATCATTTGAGGTTGGTTTTGCTAAACAACAAGATCGGATACTAATCCGTGCGGATATCCTAGCATTTGATTGTGGTATTTTGGATGATGGAAGTACAAAGGTTTGGATATCATGATTGTTTGTACTAGATGTTTCTCCTAAAGGGTTTTTGGATGACATGATGAAGTGTGTTTGTGAGAAGGAGATGGAGTATGCAAGCATTTTGGGAGTTATATATATAGAAAACCAACATATTGTAATGAATGCTTGACCCAAAATGTCGATTAAAATCTAATGATTAGATATGAATTCAAGGCATGTGATCATGAGAACACAAGCATTAAATAGCATACTCCCAAAAATGAAGCACATGTGGATTTTACATCCAAAGTGACAAAAATAGAAGTTGAAAACAGCTTCTGTATACACGGATCCCACGGATCCTTCCCTTGAGGGATCCGTCCAGCATGAAGGCTGGGATCCGTGGGTCTGGTGTTTCAGGCAGTACAAAATTCTCCTTTTGGAAATATTTTTGCCTATTGTGTGCCTATATGCAAACTATTTGGAGTTGCGGTTATCTCGACCCCTAAAAAGAAAAAAAAAAAAAAAAAAAAAAAACTAAACTAGAAGTATAAAAAGTATCCTATTGAGATAACCCGAAAATACATATTTAGTACATAAGTACGTAATCTTGTGTTGTCAATGCTCCTAATTCATTGTAGCTTAAATGAATGTACCCGAAAACACATATTAGTTATGTGTCTCTTTTAGCATTCAAAAGACATGAGATGCAATGAAAACGGGTTTTTACTTTGTATTAATAATGAAAAAAAGCAATTTGTCCTAAACGTGAGAAATTGCTTTTGTGAAATTGATACGGGAAGGTATCATCCTTTTAGAAAACATTGTGAAAGTAGGTTTTCTTTGAAAATGTGTATATAAAAAGTGGGAAAGCTATATAAAAAAAAAACTTATCTTTGGGTTTTGAAAATTCCCGTATTGTTTGTGAGTTGTGCGTGAAATAGAGATCCTAGACTCAAAAGGAAGAAGGCTAGTGTTTACATACCTTGTAGAGTCAAAATAAATTACGACGTGTGTTCCATTAAACCAAGACCAAGACGAAGTAGGTTGAATTGTTCCCGCTTCAACGGTTTGGTGAGGACGTCGGCTATGTTATCTTCGGATGCTACTTTCTCAATAGAAATGTTCCCCTTTTGAACATTGTCTCTTAAGAAGTGATGACGAATCTCTATATGCTTGGTGCGAGAATGCAATACCGGATTCTTGCTTAAGTCGATCGCACCTATTTTGTCACATAGAATGGCTATGTCGCTTAGATGAATGTCGTAGTCTACTAACGCTTGTTTCATCCATAGTGCTTGTTGGCATGCTTTGCCGGTGGAGACGTACTCGGCTTCGGTTGTTGATATTGCTAGAGCTGTTTGTTTCTTAGAAAACCATGATGTTAAACAACATCCCATGAAAGTACACACCTCACTTGTACTTTTTCTATCAACGTAATCCCCTGCATGGTCAGAATCTGCATATACAATTGTTTCTACACCCGTGCCCTTAGGATACCATAATCCTAATTGTGTTGTACCCTTAATGTATCTAAAAATTCTTTTTACGGCTTCTAGGTGTGAAGTTTTGGGGTTTTCTTGAAACCTAGCACATAAGCAGACACTAAACATGATATCCCGCCTACTTGCCGTGAGGTAGAGAAGACTGCCTATCATGCCACGATATTTAGTATTATCTACGGATTCGCCGTCTTCATCTTTTGTGAGTTTGGTGTCGGATGACATGGGTCTCCTAATTGGTTTCGACTCTTCTAGACCAAATTTCTTTAACATCTCCTTGATGTATTTAGATTGATTGAAGAAGATACCATCTTCTACTTGTTTAATTTGTAGACCAAGAAAGAAACTAAGTTCTCCCATCATACTCATCTCGAACTCGTCATGCATGATATTAGAGAAATCATCACACATGTCTTGACAAGTGTATCCGAATATAATATCATCTACGTATATTTGTGTCACAATTCTCATTTTTTGGTCATTTCTCAAACTCTACATTCATCATACTAGTCATGCATGGGTTTTGCATTTCACATTAAACATATAATTTCTTATTAAATAAACGTTATCGCGTAATAAATTATTTTGAACATTTGATCCGTTACTTCCACAAATTTATCACAATATATTTTTATACTCATATTAAGTTTATAAAAATATTATTATTAGTTTACCCGGTGTTTTAAATTTATTTCGTATATAAATTGTTATGTTTATATAAATTACGACGGTTTTCTTAAATTCAACCCGATAAATATTTATTCACTCAAATCTTTCAAGAAATGTATTTTTATAATTTTTATGACCTCAATATATTTTAGCTTGACCGGTAAAAATTTATTTTTAACTAACGCTATCCTATATACTCAAATGTGTCTACAAATGATCACTTATCTTCAAGTAACTTTACAAAACATTACTTATGCATATTAATAAAAATAAATAAAAATAAAAAAAAAATAATCTTAAACAAATATACCCCCTTGTCGACACAAGGAGGATTAGTCATCAAAACTTTTACAAATATCTCAAGTCTTAAATATTATATTTATCACAAACACAATTCCTTTCATTCATTTGCAAAAGAAAAGATCAAAATTATTTCTCTCTTCCTCTCCAAAATTCGGCAGCCACAAGACCAAAGGAAAGATCATCTCAAATTTTTCAAGACAAGTTATTTAACAATCTAGTATCACTTGTTGTATAGGTTTTGCAATAAAAACCTCAAGTGATTAGGAAAACCCTTTGTCCTTAAACCTCATCAAGTATTCTAGTAAGCATCTCATGTCCATTTTTCATCTTTCATATTCATTTCAACATATTTGAGCAAAAACATGCAAGTCATATGATGTTGAAACACTTTTTCATTGATTTTTAAGAGTTATGAATATATAAGTCATCCTATAATTATTCCTTGTTATATATTAGTTTTGGTTATGTCTAGGAAACCATGACACCCTAAGAAGGTGTATGGTAGGATTAGAATAGCTTCGGAGTTGTTTTGAATGGGTTAGAATAGGGTTGGCGCGAGAAAAACTCATTTCGACACGTTTTAAATAGGGTCTGTCCATATTTTTAATTCTGGGAAAATCCGACAGTGGGTATAATATTTTGGGCTAGATATTTAGAAAATACACTTTAAAACAAAAACGTGGCCGCTTGAACGGATTAAAACGGAGCTATAACGAAGAAGATATGAATTTTTCAAGTTTGGCGATGAAAACTATTAATTTCAGAAATTTCAGCATGAAAATGTCACACTTTACGAGTCAAAAATGAGTCTTAAGCTTTATAAATTGTGTCGACTTATCAAAAATATATTAGTATACTTTGATACGAATCTAAGGACATATAAAACGTAGAAAACGGACTTGTAACGAGTAAATTACACGCGATAAACCAAGTTGCCGTAACTTTATTCTATTAGCAAAATTAATATATTCTCTATTAAAAACATACTACGGCAACTAAAGGACCATGTTGGAGGACGTTTTTAACAATGATGTAGAACTTTTTATAACGTGATGTCTTCTAGTAAAAGTAAGTTCGCCTAGCATATTTTCCAAAATGTCCAACCGTTTGTTGAGCGGAGTTGTAACGAATAACATATAGTCACTCAAACTTGGCCGAAAACCATCCTTTAAACTATATTTTTGGACTAAAGTACAATACTTAACCTATATTTTTTTTTGTGATCGAGACCTCTAGGATGGAAACTTAAACACTAAAACTTTGAGATAATGATACAAGCTTTCTAAAACTGTTGGGTTCATTTCTTAACACTCGATGTGCACCATTTTGCGACTATCATAGGAGGTTGTTTCAACATAACTATTTGTAGAGTATTTTTTTTAATAAGACGGGATGTCATAAACATATATTTTGACGATAAACATCATTTCCAAAACGTACAAGTGGTAGGAATATCATATGAGTTTGCATGCACGACATTGTATCACGCATTCACGACAACATATCATAACTCAAGTCATGACATTCATTTTAGGTCGCGAATAGTTTCCGAGCCTCATTTTAGTGCACTTCATTTTGTTAGCATATCAATCATACCAGGTGAGTTCATACCCCGCTTTTACTCGTTTAAATTCTTACAAACTCTTTGGGGGAGATACATGCTTAAATACTTGTTTTTACTCTTGCGAATACTCAAACCATTTATATAATTGTGATACACTATACTTCTTATACTCTTTAGACATTATGTGTGGTTTATTGAGATATGTGCCTTAATGTGCTAAACTTGTTTTCAATTATGCCTCAACATACATACATTAGCAACTGGTTAACTCCTGCGGGAGCCGGCGGAGAGGTATTGATAGTACTATCGGGCTGACGACCCCACCCTTGGGTCCTTGATGACGTGACCTGGGGTGAATATAATATGTTATTCAATGCAACATAACAAACAATTTAGACTTGTCAAGAGGTTCAGTTGGCTGTAATTCTTTGCATTAAGTACATGTATATATCGTATGCACCTATGTCCTACTTACAAACAAGATTGACAATTCCATATTTTGGCAATGGGTTGTAAACACACAGGTTGCAAGTTTTGTATGGGAGGAACTTGGAACTGAGTGGATTTACAAGGCCTTTGCTGCATCAACATTCTTTATAGACTTTTTCAAATCATTTTCAACAAACTTATGAACTCACCAACCTTTGTGTTGACACTTTTTAGCATGTTTATCTCAGGTTGTAAGGCGATAGCATTTCATGGAGCTTTTGGGTCACATGGCATACATTGGAGTCTAGTGTTTTTATCTATTACCATCCGACATGTTTTGTAAACCTTTATGTATTATCAAACTTTGGAATCTCATGTGTTGTAAACTTTAACTTATATAATCGAATGGTAAACTCTTTAAAACGTCTCATTATAGAGGTCGTTTTCTTTATCCATACTTTGTACTATGACGTCATACCCCAATGACACTATCGTTCCGCTGCGATATTTTGGGGGTGTGACAGATTGGTATCAGAGACTTGGTTATCGAGAACTAGGTTGCATTTTAATTCCTAGACTATAACCGCTTTCACGTCGATCCTTTCTTTTCCTATCGCCTTACACACTTTTCGTGCGCATATGTTTTCTTAAATATTTCTTCTAGAACCACCTCATTTGATAACGTGGTTTCCTAGTACCAATAGGGGAGTCCCAAAATCTAGTTGGGTCATCAAAGATATGGAGCTCAGTAATGAGCACTTATCTAACTTGATCTTGTGACAGTTCTTGTTTGATGAGATGCGAGATCAAGCTAAATAAGTGTTACTATATAGCTGTATAGATTTGATGATTTTGCCCGAGGATGGGAGTTCTCTTGAGGATACTTTGGGAACTGCTGGCGACTAAACCTCATCGTGACTTTAGAACCTAAAGGAATACCCTATACACCAAGTGCGACTCTCCCTAGATACCTACCCTAAATTCCTCCTCCACTGTTTAGAATCGGATGATAGAATGGCTACCTATTTCAGTAACAACAATCGCCGAGACATGTATGCTTGGTGGTATGTACACGTGTGAAATGAGGCAATTATAATTATGTTGGCCAACATAATTATAAATGCGTCACAGCCACGTGGACATATGCGACCACGCATACGTAGATCGGTGTGGGCACACCTTAGGAACCAATTTGTGGCGTGGTATTATGTTTGAGGACGTTAAGTATAGACATTGGGAACTCAACTGTCCTTTCCTTGCAGAGATCATGGCACCAAAGAGGGTAACACGCAGTACTGGCCGAGGTAGTGCGGCACAAAGGGGTGGAAGGACAGGTGAGCGTGGAGGTAGAGAAGGCGGTAGCGACATGGGTAACAATGACAACAACACTGGCGGAAACCCTGATTTTGCCGCCATCATCGCTCAACAACTTCAAATCTTGCTTCCCACTATTGTCACACAAGTTGGAAACCATATGAATAACTTGGGAAACCACGGGAACGGTACTGGCGACACCAACAATGTAGTTGGCAGTGGCAACAATAACAACACCAACAACAATAACAACAAAATTGGATGCACATATAAGGAATTTTCGGCATGCAAACCAGTGGAGTTTGATGGTATAGGAGGTGCTTTGGCGTATACACGATGGGTAGAGAAGACAGAGTCAGTGATCGACATCAGCAATTGTGCCACACATCAGAGGGTGAAGTATGCAGCTTGCTTGCTATCAGGGAAGGCATTGACATGCTGGAACACACAACTACAGGCTAGGGGCAGAGAAGCAGCTATATGTATGATGTGGGACGAATTTAAGGCGTTATTGCAAGAAGAGTACTGCCCGGACAATGAAATGCAGAAACTGGAACATGAACTTTATCATCACTCTATGATAGGAGCTGGTCACGCAACCTACACAGATCGATTCCATGAATTAGCCAGACTAGTTCCTCATATGGTTACCCCTGAATCCAAGAGAATCGCGAGGTACATATATGGTCTTGTGCCTGAAATCCGTGGAACTGTGAAAACGACTGAACCATCTACAATACAAAGTGCAATACTGAGGGCAGGAACCCTGACAGACGAGATGGTTAGAAATGGTACTTTGAAGAGCAGTGACAAGAGGAAGGAAGCGAGTAGGTCGAATAAGCAGATGGACATGGTGGCAGACAACAAAAGGGCAAGAGTTTTTGTGGCAACTGGTACTGAACAAAGAGAGTATGCGGGTACACATCCCAAGTGTGCTAAATGTGCTTATCATCATCCGAAGACCAAGCCCTGCCACTTGTGTACAAATTGCAATCGATACGGCCATTTTAAGGAACAGTGTAAAACACAGGTAACACCGGCTAACGTGGGCAACATGAGGAATAACCAAAGGACTTGCTTTGAATGTAACAGCCCGAACCACTTCCGGAATAATTGTCCTAAGTTGAATGGAACGCAGAGGCAACCACAAGGTAACCAACACCTAGCTTTAGCAATTGAAGGAAACAACCCAAACCCTGTACTCAATATCAGTCCACCCCGAGATCGAGCATTCTATATAGGGACCGAGGCAGCCCGCAATGCATAACTGGTACATTTTCCCTAGACCATTAAGTGATCCACCGTATTATTCAGATTCAGTGAGTCTCATTAGATAAGAAACCTAGACGCGTAAGTTTTGGCATAAACACTTTGACCATACACCCTGATTTCGCGAAACCTAAGGATAGAACATTAAGTATCATCGATTGAATCACGAGGACGTGAATCCTCTGACATGGGAAGAATGTCACAATTCTCATTTTTTGGTCATTTCTCAAACTCTACATTCATCATACTAGTCATGCATGGGTTTTGCATTTCACATTAAACATATAATTTCTTATTAAATAAACGTTATCGCGTAATAAATTATTTTGAACATTTGATCCGTTACTTCCACAAATTTATCACAATATATTTTTATACTCATATTAAGTTTATAAAAATATTATTATTAGTTTACCCGGTGTTTTAAATTTATTTCGTATATAAATTGTTATGTTTATATAAATTACGACGGTTTTCTTAAATTCAACCCGATAAATATTTATTCACTCAAATCTTTCAAGAAATGTATTTTTATAATTTTTATGACCTCAATATATTTTAGCTTGACCGGTAAAAATTTATTTTTAACTAACGCTATCCTATATACTCAAATGTGTCTACAAATGATCACTTATCTTCAAGTAACTTTACAAAACATTACTTATGCATATTAATAAAAAAAATAAAAAAAAAAATAATCTTAAACAAATATACCCCCTTGTCGACACAAGGGGGATTAGTCATCAAAACTTTTACAAATATCTCAAGTCTTAAATATTATATTTATCACAAACACAATTCCTTTCATTCATTTGCAAAAGAAAAGATCAAAATTATTTCTCTCTTCCTCTCCAAAATTCGGCAGCCACAAGACCAAAGGAAAGATCATCTCAAATTTTTCAAGACAAGTTATTTAACAATCTAGTATCACTTGTTGTATAGGTTTTGCAATAAAAACCTCAAGTGATTAGGAAAACCCTTTGTCCTTAAACCTCATCAAGTATTCTAGTAAGCATCTCATGTCCATTTTTCATCTTTCATATTCATTTCATATTCATTTCATCATATTTGAGCAAAAACATGCAAGTCATATGATGTTGTACCACTTTTTCATTGATTTTTAAGAGTTATGAATATATAAGTCATCCTATAATTATTCCTTGTTATATATTAGTTTTGGTGATGTCTAGGAAACCATGACACCCTAAGAAGGTGTATGGTAGGACTAGAATAGCTTCGGAATTGTTTTGAATGGGTTAGAATAGGGTTGGCGCGAGAAAAACTCATTTCGACACGTTTTAAATAGGGTCTGTCCATATTTTTAATTCTGGGAAAATCCGACAGTGGGTATAATATTTTGGGCTAGATATTTAGAAAATGCACTTTAAATCGAAAACGTGGCCGCTTGAACGGATTAAAACGGAGCTATAACGAAGAAGATATGAATTTTTCAAGTTTGGCGATGAAAACTATTAATTTCAGAAATTTCAGCATGAAAATGTCACACTTTACGAGTCAAAAATGAGTCTTAAGCTTTATAAATTGTGTCGACTTATCAAAAATATATTAGTATACTTTGATACGAATCTAAGGACATATAAAACGTAGAAAACGAACTTGTAACGAGTAAATTACACGCGATAAACCAAGTTGCCGTAACTTTATTCTATTAGCAAAATTAATATATTCTCTATTAAAAACATACTACGGCAACTAAAGGACCATGTTGGCGGACGTTTTTAACAATGATGTAGAACTTTTTATAACGTGATGTCTTCTAGTAAAAGTAAGTTCGCCTAGCATATTTTCCAAAATGTCCAACCGTTTGTTGAGCGGAGTTGTAACGAATAACATATAGTCACTCAAACTTGGCCGAAAACCATCCTTTAAACTATATTTTTGGACTAAAGTACAATACTTAACCTATATTTTTCTTTGTGATCGAGACCTCTAGGATGGAAACTTAAACACTAAAACTTTGAGATAATGATACAAGCTTTCTAAAACTGTTGGGTTCATTTCGTAACACTCGATGTGCACCATTTTGCGACTATCATAGGAGGTTGTTTCAACATAACTATTTGTAGAGTATTTTTTTTAATAAGACGGGATGTCATAAACATATATTTTGACGATAAACATCATTTCCAAAACGTACAAGTGGTAGGAATATCATATGAGTTTGCATGCACGACATTGTATCACGCATTCACGACAACATATCATAACTCAAGTCATGACATTCATTTTAGGTCGCGGATAGTTTCCGAGCCTCATTTTAGTGCACTTCATTTTGTTAGCATATCAATCATACCAGGTGAGTTCATACCCCGCTTTTACTCGTTTAAATTCTTACAAACTCTTTGGGGGAGATACATGCTTAAATACTTGTTTTTACTCTTGCGAATACTCAAACCATTTATATAATTGTGATACACTATACTTCTTATACTCTTTGGACATTATGTGTGGTTTATTGCGATATGTGCCTTAATGTGATAAAATTGTTTTCAATTATGCCTCAACATACATACATTAGCAACTGGTTAACTCCTGCGGGAGCCGGCGGAGAGGTATTGATAGTACTATCGGGCTGACGACCCCACCCTTGGGTCCTTGATGACGTGACCTGGGGTGAATATAATCTGTTATTCAATGCAACATACATACATTAGCAATTGGTTAACTCCTGCGGGAGCCGGCGGAGAGGTATTGATAGTACTATCGGGCTGACGACCCCACCCTTGGGTCCTTGATGACGTGACCTGGGGTGAATATAATATGTTATTCAATGCAACATAACAAACAATTTAGACTTGTCAAGAGGTTCAGTTGGCTGTAATTCTTTGCATTAAGTACATGTATATATCGTATGCACCTATGTCCTACTTACAAACAAGATTGACAATTCCATATTTTGGCAATGGGTTGTAAACACACAGGTTGCAAGTTTTGTATGGGCGGAACTTGGAACTGAGTGGATTTACAAGGCCTTTGCTGCATCAACATTCTTTATAGACTTTTTCAAATCATTTTCAACAAACTTATGAACTCACCAACCTTTGTGTTGACACTTTTTAGCATGGTTATCTCAGGTTGTAAAGCGATAGCATTTCATGGAGCTTTTGGGTCACATGGCATACATTGGAGTCTAGTGTTTTTATCTATTACCATCCGACATGTTTTGTAAACCTTTATGTATTATCAAACTTTGGAATCTCATGTGTTGTAAACTTTAACTTATATAATCGAATGGTAAACTCTTTAAAACGTCTCATTATAGAGGTCGTTTTCTTTATCCATACTTTGTACTATGACGTCATACCCCAATGACACTATCGTTCCGCTGTGATATTTTGGGGGTGTGACAATTTGTACTATGATTATGTGTGACTTCTTTTTCTTAGTAAAAAGTGTGTTGTCAACTAACCCCATGGTATATTTATGTTTAATTAAAAAGGACTTGAGTCTATCATACTAAGCTTTTGGAGCTTGTTTAAGACCATAAAGGGCTTTCTTTAATTTATAAACGTGTTTGGGTTTCTCAAAATCGATGAAGCCCGGAGGTTGAGCTACATATACTTCTTCATTAATGAGACCATTTAGAAAAGCGCTTTTGACATCCATTTGATAAAGCTTTAGATCATTAGCACAAGCATACGCAAGAAGTATTCTTATAGACTCTAATCTAGCCACGGGGGCATAGGTCTCATCAAAGTTTATTCCTTCTTGTTGGTTATACCCTTGGGCAACGAGTCTAGCCTTGTTCCTAGATACTACTCCGTTTGCATCTAATTTGTTTTTATACACCCATTTTGTTCCTATTATGGTTTGATTACTAGGTGGAGGGACAAGTGTCCAAACATCATTAGAAACAAATTGATTTAATTCTTCTTGCATAGCCATTACCCAACTTTCATCTTTTATGGCTTCTTGTGTGTTCTTAGGTTCTATAGTTGAAACAAAACAAAATAAGCTACTTAGGTTTTGAACTTGAGACCTTAACGTTCGTTCGTTTAGCTTTCCTATGACCTTATCTACGGGGTGATCTTTGGACTCTTTAATGTTTGTGATTTCACTAATTGAAGGTTCTTCTTCTTCATTTATCTTTTTCTTAATTACAATAGCTTCACTTTCTATGATCTCGTCATCGACAAGAGGTGGAGAGGGTTTGGGTGGACTTTCATCAAATTTTATGTTTAATGACTCTTCTACCTTCATTGTTTCTTTGTTTAATATGACGTAAGCTTTGCTATTAGGCGAGTAACCTAGAAAGATACCTTCGGTTGATTTAGGATCAAATTTTGTAAGGTAATCTTTAGTGTTAAGAATGAAGCATTTGCTTCCAAAGACTCTAAAATGATTTAAAGTAGGCTTTTTGCCTCAGAGTAACTCATATGGAGTTTTACCTAAGATTGGTCTAATTAAGACTCGATTGAGTATGTACGTTGAGGTATCAACAGCATTACACCAAAATTTTTGAGGTATGGATTGTTCGTTAAGCATGGTTCTACTCATTTCTTGAAGGGTTCTATTCTTTCTTTCTACTACCCCATTCGATTGTGGAGTGCGTGGAGCCGAGAAGTTGTGAGTAATACCATTAGCGTCACAAAAAGCTCCGAATTGCACTTCATTATCGAATTCCCTACCATGATCCGTCCTAATAGACACTATGGGTTTTCCTAGTTGTCTTTCGATCTTTTTGCTTAATATTTCAAAATAGTTAAAGGTTTCCGTTTTGTTCTTTAAAAATTTTGTCCAAGTATACTAGAGTAGTCATCCACTATTACCAAAGTATAGTAGTTGCCTCCATAACTTTGGATAGCGGATGGACCAAATAAATCCATATGTAGTAATTCTAGACACCTAGTTGTGGACACCATGTTTTTAGCTTTATGACTCAAGTGAGCTTGTTTTCCTATATTACAAGCATCACAAAAATGATGTTCATATTTTAACTTAGGTAGATCTCTTACTAGATCTTTGGATGATAGCGATTGAAGAAGTCGCATATTGGCATGACCCAATCTTCGATGCCATAAGGTCGAAGTATCATCCATAGAGGTAAGACATAGTTTGTCTTTAGGTTCATTACCGATTTTAATGACATAGACTCCATGTTTCCTAATTCCTCTTCCTATGGTTATGCCATTTTTATGTATCTTACTACCGGTTTCGGTAAAAAGTACATTGCACTTTTTATCACATATTTGTCCTATACTTAAGAGATTAAAGTTTAGGTTTTCTACGTGACACACATCGTTAATGGTTAGAGATTTGTTAGAAACCGTACCTTTACCGATGATTCTACTTTTGCTATTTCCAAACACCACATTACCTCCATTAACGGATTCATATGTGGAGAATAGATCCCTATTGCCGGTCATGTGCCTCGTGCACCCGCTATCCTTGACCCATTCATCGGGGTCTAGGTCGACCTTTAAGCACACCTAAAACAATAATAAACTCAAAAGTTTGGTCCCCATTTATTCATGGGTCCATTAGTGTTAAACATTCCATTCATGTTAGACATGTATGGATAAGATGAGTATGCATTCCATGGAGCAAAGTTTTGAAAAGAGAAACCGTTTTGCATATTAGGGTTCCATCCCATTTGATGGTTACTTCTTGGATAAACGTTATTAGGTCTCCTAGATGCATTATGTTTTTGAAAATATGGTGCTTTGTTTCTTGCAAAAGTAGGATTAATTTTTGGAGGTGGATGTCTAGTGGTGACATGAGTTGGTTTCTTCCTATTTACGATAACGAACTCGGTTCTAGATGATGAGGTTATGTTATTACCACTAGTTGTCACAGCAGATCCACGGATCCCAGTTTGTACACTAGCCGGTTCCCTTTTTAGGGGATCCGTGGGATCCGCGACAACAGTGGCTGGTTTTTCTAATTCTTTAACAAATTTTGTTTCTTTACTTTCACTAGCTGATGGATCAAGTTGTTGTATACCTAGACCCTTTTGGTTGTTGCCGGTTTTAACACCATCGAGTATTGTATCTAAGGTGTTTGTACTCATTCTAGCAATTTTAGAATTTAAATGATCAACTAGTGTTTGAAGTTGAACACAAAGTTCACATTCACCACTTGCTATTTTACCCTTTTCCAAACGTTTTAGTTTTGCTTTTAATTCTATGACTTCTTTATCTAAACGTTGGTTTTGACTCTTTAAAAGCTTGTTTTTGTTAATTAGTTTTAAGCTAATATGGCATAGTTTATCATATTCATTATGCAATGAGTCATCATCAAGTGATGAACTACTATAGTAATCGTGACATACCTCGTCATTTGCCATGAGACAAATTTCTTCGTCCTCCTCGTCGCTCATTCCCCACGTGCCGCTCACGAATGCCTTTTGATCATCCCGTTTGGGACACTTACTAATAAAGTGGTTTGGGTCCCCACATTTAAAGCAAGTACGATCATCCTTTGGCTTTTCGTCCTCTTTGTTCCGAAAGCCTTTCTTATCGTCATACGGTTGTTTGACGTATCTACCCTTTCTTCTAAAGAACTTTTTAAAGTCCCTTACCGCCATAGCGTACTCTTCGTCGTCACTACTCGAAGATGAGCTCTCCTCATCGCTCGAAACCTTTTTGGCTTTAAGGGCAAGAGATTTGTGTTTCTCTTTCACCTTTGAGGCTTCGGAATCTTTAGCAAGGACAAGCTCGTAGACTTTTAGGTTGCCTATGAGTTCATCGAGGGTGAGGATTGTCAAATCTTTTGACTCTTCGATTGCCGTCACCTTGGATCTCCACTTCGATGGAAGTGCCCTTAGATATCTCCTAACATGGTTACGGCTAGAAAAGGATTCATCAAGTGCTTGTAAAGATGTAATAATAGTATTAAAGTTAGCAAATGAATGATCTATAGTTTCTTCATCCGATATTGAAAATTGTTCATATTGTTGAACAAATAGATCAATTTTATTATTTTTAACTTGTTGGTTGCCTTGATGAGTTACAACTAAAGAATTCCAAATTTCTTTAGAGGTTTTAAGCATAGAAATTCTTTCAAATTCCTTTTTCGGTAAAGCATTATATAAAACCATTTTTGCTTCATTATTTTTAGAAAGCTTTTTCTTCATTTCATCATTTAGTTTATCATGAGGTATGTGAACTAAATTTCCTTTATCATCATTTGAGGTAGCCTCAAAATCACCTTCAACAATAATGTACCAAAGATCAATATCTTTAGACTTCACATATGTTTCGAATCTATTTTTCCAATATATAAAACCATTAATTTCAAGTAGTGGTGGTCGTTGCATAGATTGCCCTTCCTTATAATTTTCAGAACCCATAGTGATCGAAAAGTTTTTAAAATACAATTTTATTTTAAAACTTTTATAAACTTAGCTCTTGATGCCAATTGTGGAAAACTAGAAGGGGGGGTTGAATAGTTTTGCCGATTTTAAGTTGATTTCAAAAACTTTAGATTCGATATTATGTGAAATCGTATGGATGTTGAGAACGTATAGATCTAATGATAATGTAAGAAAATAAACAAAGATAAGGGATAGAAATGACACAACCGATTTATAGTGGTTCGGCTACAAGGACACCTTCCTTGCCCTACTCCACTCCCCGAGTCACCTACTCGAGAGTTCAAGCACTATGTCAACAAACTCCTTCACTTGGCGGAGAAGCCTTCACAATGTTGCTTACACTTTATCCAGTACAAAGCTAGATACCGAGTCCGTAGCACGGTGGACCAAACCAACACAACTATTACACAACAAATATGTGAAATATCAAATACAAGATCTTCGCTACAGAAATCTTGCGGAGTGACAAATCAATCAAGGACCCCTTGCTTAGATGACTTGTAGAATGCTCGTGATCTCGCCTTAGAGAAGGACCTATATGAGGCTCACAAATAGAAAGAAAGGAAGAACAACTCTCTAGATCAAGTGATCTATATGTTAGAAGAGAATGAGAGTGTATGAGAGATTTAGTAAGAAGAGGGAGTGAGTTAGAATGAAGAAATGGCTCTCTATTTATAGGCAAATTTCCTCACTGTTCTCACGGATCCCACGGATCCCTTCCATTTGGGATCCGGCTAGCACAAAGCGAGGGATCCGTGGAACGCTCCTCTTTGCCCATGGGTTTTTTGGTTATGGGTCATGGGTTGGTCCATGGGTTATATCTAGATTCAATGTATCTAAGTATACATTGTATCAAGTCTCTTTGGGTATGGGTTAAGATCCATGGGTTGTGATTTTTACCCATCCTAATTAACTATTACAACAAATGCTTTAGTTACTACATTTTTGTATTTAAAAGATTATATGTAAATGCTTTACAAAAATAACACGTATCCTTATAATTATACTTAAGACAACATTATATATGTTATCAACAAAACACAAAGAGATCGCAAAATATTAATAAACGTTTTTACGGTTTATTTGTATTAACAACTTTGATTAGAAGTTTAATGTGTATCAGATTCTATATATATATATATATATATATATATATATATATATATATATATATATATATATATATATATATATATATATATATATATATATATAGAGTTAGGATCAAAAAAGAAGATTACTTAAAATAAGAAGGAATAAGAAGAACTATAACCGCAAATCCGAGATGCACCGACCTAAATTAGATGCAATTCTATAATCTTAGATGCATTATAACACACCATCGTGTGTTTTCTAGCTTTTAATCAGATGCCAATACGTATATTAGATGCATTTCATGATTTCTCTTATTTTTTGTTCCTCTGCACGAGCCGAAAGCATGAAAATCAATTTTCACCATCTATACATCAAATTAACTTTCGAAACTCAAGATGTTGCATCTATATGAATAGAAATTCATCTAATTCAAGTCGTTGCATCTCAAATGCGTAGTTTTGGTCACTTCTCAACACTTCTTATTTTAATTTCTATATATATATATATATATATATATATATATATATATATATATATATAGATAGATTTTGTATTAACTACAACTAAAATTGTTAAAAGGAGATCCAACTAAAATTTGACAAGCGACACTCTCCTTACAATAAAAATAAATTTTGTATTAACTACAACTAAAATTGTTAAAGTTTCGATAGATTTCTTTTTAAAATTTATGAAATCTAGGTGATACACTATGATTAGAAGTGTAATGTGTATTGATAACGCTACACGCGTCGTTCGGGGTCAAAGGAACTTCCTTTTCTTCGAGCAAGTTTTATAACACCCTAGGCAGTGAACCTAATCGTTGTAGTGTAGTAATTAGGGTAAGCCACGGGTATTGATATCGTTCTCTAGGGGAATAGGAATGCTAGTAGGGAGTTACTACGCTAAGGTTAAGGTTGAGGAAGATTATTTTTTATCTTTTTATATTTTATGAAAAATGGAAAGGTACGAATCTCGGGTATTGGATTTGGGGGGTTGGTATTTCTACCGATTACTCTACTATTATCTAATTATCTAAACTAAGGTTGTGGGAGTCTATGTCTAATTAATGTGTGCTCGTATGATAGTTTAAATATGTGTTTACTTAGTTTGTATTACTCCTTAATTATCTCCTATTGATGGTCGAGTGTCACGTCTTATTCCTAGTTGCGTTATGTGTCTAAAGTTGTAGGGTATGCGTTTCTCCCTAACTCTTTGAACTTACCAAAGGGTCTTGTCTACAAACCCACTAGAGATTATAAACTCCTACTCTAAGGCGCTCTTTGGATGGTTTAGCCTACAATTACTCAGGTAATTATACTCTAAGGTTCACAAAGATGAATCAAGCATTAAGTACACAACGAATGACCTATCGCATTACTAGATCATTAATCAACTAAGATAAGAAACAACCAATCAATATTTAATAATTAAGTTTCATACTTCCTAAACAAACACACAAATAAATTAGCCGGACATGGAGAACATGCAAGCATACACACAAATAATCAAAGACATAATTGAATTAATGAAGTAAAGACTTATCTTGGTGTAAGATAGGGTTTAAAACCCTAAAATACTGTACAAGACACCTTAGGTTCGGTTTTAGGTTTTTACTCCAAAGACTCTCCCCACAAAGACTGAAAAATTCGGATTCTATATATAAGATTACAATTGCGACGGCGTCACCTTATGTTTAGTGACGCCGTCGTGTCGCCGCCATTAGGGTTTCGTCTTGGCCACGTTAACCTTGCGACGGCGTCACCTTATGTCCGTGACGCCGTCCTCTTCAGCTTCTGACGTCGTCTGGATTGCATCTAGGCCGTCTGAGTAGCGACGGCCTACTCTTTCACAACTAGACGCCGTCTCTTGAAAATACGAGTTTTGGGTTCTGGCCCGTCACAATAATTTTGGGACGGCGTCGCCAATAGCACCTGACGTCGTCGCCTTCTACTTTCAGCAACTGTGAGTGTCTCGATTTCGACTTTGGCCATTTTCTTCATATATTCGCGCCTTTTCGTCCAAATAAGTGCCATTCCAGCATTTTGCCTTCACGAGACCTAAAAAGTGAAAAGGAACGATATTAAGCAATAACGGATACAAAAGTGATCAAATAAGGACTTAAACGACCCCTCAAAATGGTACCTTTTAAAACCTTATCATGTATCAGCTTTTTGTATGTGTATCAAATTTTGGAATATTTTTTAGTGTAATGTGTATCAGGTGTATCACTAATCCAAACTCATGTATCATTTGGTTATTAGTTGCTAAAATGTTAATTTGTATTAAAATATTATTTTTATGTGTATTATTGCTAAAATTGTTATTTATTAATGTTTTAGTGGTTTTTTAGACTTGATCTTATTTTTATAACTTTAAGCTTGATCTCACGTTAACCCTCCCCTATATATATATATATATATATATATATATATATATATATATATATATATATATATATATATATATATATATTGTACAAACTAATAAAACACACAAATGTTCATACAATTTATATGTAAATAAGTTGATGGTACATATGGTTTAAAAAGACGGACCGGACCAACGGCCTCAACCGGGAACCGGAGTCACTACCGGTTCGGCCAACCCATAAAAATCATTCGAAAACGATATCATTAAATCAATAGAGTTAAAAAATGCATACCACATTACGATGTTCAAAAAATATTATTAAATCGCAAGAGTGCCTCGAGAATCAACATATACACCATTTAGAATTTTTTTGATAAAAACTTATCGTAAAAATTAAAAATCAAACGAATTTTTCAAAGAAAAAGATGCAAAGTGCTAAGTGCTAATTATATATATTATATATATTTGTATAATAATAATTATACTCTTTAAAGTAACCCACATGATTTCTTGAATATTTAGTTTTCATTATCTTTATAAGTAATCTTTACTTGTATCATCCATTTATGTGGGACAAATATAACAAACATTATTTTGAGATAACTAAATTTTCTTAGTATAATGTAAGTGATTTTTTAAAATTCGTTATGGTGTTATTATTTAATGATAACTTACGACTACGAGCCATTGTCAACGACTTTAGCCTCATAACTTTACAATATACCTGCTACCAACTCAGTATTGTCAAAACATCATGTGAATAATCTGTGGAAAACTAAAAGGGGGGTTGAATAGTTTTACCGATTTTAATTTAAGTTTCAAAGATTTAGATTTGATCTTATGGGTCATGGACTTTGAGTCATGGGTACCCAACAAGATACAATGTATCTAGACAATGGTTCATGGGTCTTGGATCATAGGTCATGGATAATACCCAACATGATTTCATGCATGATGTCATGCAATGGGTCATGCGATGGATTAGCTCCATGGGTATGGGTCATGAGTCTTGGATATTACCCATCCTATTACATATTATATTACAACATTTTATGTAAATGACAAAATGTATATACTTTGCAAAACAACATTATTCTTATAATTTTTACTTATGATAACTTGTTATCAACAAAATATAACGAGATCGCTAAATATAAATAAACGTTTTTACGGTTTATTTGTATTAACAATCTCTCTCTTTTTGTTGATGACAAAACATAAATTTATGGTGAGTAAAACTTATGATTAGATGTACGTTTTGAAAATGTATGTGAGTTTTACTTCTTCTCCCCCTTTTTGTCAAAAACAAAAAGTGAGCCTAGCAAAAAAATAAATGGTGGAGAAAGAAATGATCCACAAAGCACTAACTCCCCCTGATGGTAGCTCCACCTAGAATAGGGCGTCAAGTGAGAAAA
This sequence comes from Chrysanthemum seticuspe, assembly GCA_019973895.1. Taxonomy (NCBI): domain Eukaryota; kingdom Viridiplantae; phylum Streptophyta; class Magnoliopsida; order Asterales; family Asteraceae; genus Chrysanthemum; species Chrysanthemum seticuspe. The sequence goes on along the minus strand of BPTQ01000008.1, from coordinate 55,477,768 downwards.
TATAAAACCTACAAAATAAATGTTAGTAATAACATGTAATATAATCTTGTATAAGACGAGAAACAAGATAGAGAGCCAAGGTACGTAAACAAAACCTTGTAATAAAATATCAAAATGTAGTGGTATACATACCACATACAAATGTAAAACTAAGAATACGGAGTAAGAGTTTGTTCTTTAAAAAGACCCAAAAGAAAATATATATATATATATATATATATATATATATATATATATATATATATATATATATATATATATATATGGCATATCCGTTCCATCAGGTGCTACATTGATTATATATATATATATATATATATATATATATATATATATATATATATATATATATATATGGCATATCCGTTCCATCAGGTGCTACATTGATTAGTTAATAAGACATAGTATATATAAATATAAATGGCAAAAAAAGTAACTACAATTATGACAATGAATTGGTCATCTATATCTGCTAGTTTTTCATTAGCTTTGACGTCACATATTGGATTTTATTATCTATATATGATTAGAAGTACAAAAGTTTGAATCTTTTATCCGTTAGGGTGCTGGCAGCATTGAGCAAGAGTTGAGGAATTGGTGACATAACTTAAATCACTAATATTACGTTCATCTTTAGTGGATCCAATGGTCTCTGAACGATACGAACAAAGCAAAGACAGATTCCCTTTTCATTTAGCATTAACCATACAAAATATTGGAATGCTTACTGAGATTCTTGATGACGAATATGTTAAACTGTTATATAAAGTGATAAATAGTAATCAGCAAACTCATTATAGTAAATGTCTTTTATAAATCCTAATATGCATTGCTCAACTCGTCATGTAATAATGTTTTTTTTTAAGTCATCAGTTCCTAATATTTCATTGTTTGTTATACATCAGGAAATGAATGAAAAATTAGCAATAAATAGTGCAAAAAGGAGATAGAGATGTGATTAGGAGAATAGGATTTGGGTATATCTCAGTATCTCACCTTCATGCAACAAAAAGCCTTTGCATACTTTGTAGGGTATGCGTTTCTCCCTAACTCTTTGAACTTACCAAAGGGTCTTGTCTACAAACCCACTAGAGATTATAAACTCCTACTCTAAGGCGCTCTTTGGATGGTTTAGCCTACAATTACTCAGGTAATTATACTCTAAGGTTCACAAAGATGAATCAAGCATTAAGTACACAACGAATGACCTATCGCATTACTAGATCATTAATCAACTAAGATAAGAAACAACCAATCAATATTTAATAATTAAGTTTCATACTTCCTAAGCAAACACACAAATAAATTAGCCGGACATGGAGAACATGCAAGCATACACACAAATAATCAAAGACATAATTGAATTAATGAAGTAAAGACTTATCTTGGTGTAAGATAGGGTTTAAAACCCTAAAATACTGTACAAGACACCTTAGGTTCGGTTTTAGGTTTTTACTCCAAAGACTCTCCCCACAAAGACTGAAAAATTCGGATTCTATATATAAGATTACAATTGCGACGGCGTCACCTTATGTTTAGTGACGCCGTCGTGTCGCCGCCATTAGGGTTTCGTCTTGGCCACGTTAACCTTGCGACGGCGTCACCTTATGTCCGTGACGCCGTCCTCTTCAGCTTCTGACGTCGTCTGGATTGCATCTAGGCCGTCTGAGTAGCGACGTCCTACTCTTTCACAACTAGACGCCGTCTCTTGAAAATACGAGTTTTGGGTTCTGGCCCGTCACAATAATTTTGGGACGGCGTCGCCAATAGCACCTGACGCCGTCGCCTTCTACTTTCAGCAACTGTGAGTGTCTCGATTTCGACTTTGGCCATTTTCTTCATATATTCGCGCCTTTTCGTCCAAATAAGTGCCATTCCAGCATTTTGCCTTCACGAGACCTAGAAAGTGAAAAGGAACGATATTAAGCAATAACGGATACAAAAGTGATCAAATAAGGATTTAAACGACCCCTCAAAATGGTACCTTTTAAAACCTTATCAAATATCCCTACACTTGTTATTTGCTTGTCCTCAAGCAAATGTGCTTTTAGCCAATTAATTTATAAGTTAGGGGTCATGAAGCATTAATTCAAAACGGTCCACAACACATATAAGCCCCGCAAAAGTCATAACAAGCACGGAAATTACATACTAGCACCTCACATGGGGTGTTTGGATACTCACATCTCTCTCGGGTGTATATATGAAATATAACAATATAGGAAATGGAAGATAAACACTCATTAACCGGTCCTAGTACATAGATTACCATAGGCTTGAGAATAGATCAAACCTCCATCGCTTTGGCGTAAGCACCTAGGAAAGATTATCAAAAAGGTCTTTAAAGGGTTGTAACGTTAGGCTTACGGTAGGGAAATAAGGGTTTGGTGGGATAGGCTATTTAGTGGTGGTAAGTCAAAAATCTCTATGTTAAATGCATATGAAGAATGGCGTTGCTAAGCCAAGACTCGACACTTCTAAACTCTAGATAACTGAAATAAACAAACATAAATTTAAAGGATAGATGTAGGATGGTAGCCCGTTTTTTTTTTTTTTTTTTTTTTTTTTTTTTTTTTTTTTTTTTAACTCTATTTTTTTTTTCTCTTTTTCTATTTTTTTTTCGATTTTTTTTTTTTTTTTCCATACATTTTTACTCTACCATCCTCTATGATAACATCAAAATACTAGGGATTTACAGGCATATCCCTACACTTGAGTTTTTATTACTCTAACATTAATTTGACCCGAATTGAAAAGATCAAAACACTTGGGGTACATTATTACGCAAACAAAGGGAATTTGAATTTAACGTTCCCTTCCCGTCATTTCATAAACTTTAACTTTTCCCATGAATCCCAATCATCCCAAAACTGTATACAAAGGATATGACTCGACTTAGCAACTTATGCAAGCAACTAGATAATTGAACTAAGGGTTTAGGGTGATAACAAACATTTGCACTAAAAGTGAGTGCATAAGGGGTAAGCTAAGGCGATTTGGGTGTATATTTGGGGGTTGGGTGTAAACAATGCTCTTCATTGATATTCCGGAAAAACCGAAACATCACGAGAACCGAGAAAAGGATAGGCTCTGAGGGGTTAACTAGGGGTATCGTGTACTAAAGATGAGTACAACGCAAAGGGTGTGGGGGAATTACTCAACCGATATGGAAGAAGTAATTATATTACAGGTATCAAACAAGGGTTATCCTAATACCTCTTATCATTTAGTTTTTCCTAACTACACAAGTGTAGCCTCACTTGCGATCTCGGAATGCATCACAAAACAAGTTCTAGAATCTATTATACTACCGGTTCACACTCTAAGCATTAAAGATGAATGCTTTTAATTCCTACTAATCTAAGGGCGATCCTCACATTTTGGGTGGAATTTAGGTGGTAAAGGGTTTTTGTGCTAGTCATGTAACTTCCTATCCATGAGACGCTTTTGTTAAGACTAATGGCCCACTCCTATATGTCATGAAAAAATTTAAATTTGGTGCCAAAATTACCCTAACCGACATTTCCTCATGGTTTATTACACAAATGCAATTAGACAAAGCAAATAGTCAAGGATAAGCATAGTTTCAAAGTTCCCGTTTTATTTTCCCTCCCTACACTTAAACTGAACATTGTCCCCAATGTTCCCCGAAAGTATCAAAGTTATGATAAAAGAAGGTAATTAAAAACGAAAGAAACTAATACTCCCCTGATTAGCTCGGTAGGATCCGTGTAAAGTGGTGGTTAAATTCTTTTCAAGAAGAATTATTGCGTGAAAAGCTCCTTCCAATCTTATGTAACTTCTTCTTGACAAACTAAACCTGCACACTTGAAGAAAACAAACGAAACCTTCGCGTAAAATCGGAGGTAATAATATATATAAGACTCGATTTAAACTAGGATATAATGCTTGTGGAATGGATGTTTACAGAATTTCTAAGAAAATTAAGACCTGGAAAATTCCAAAAATTTATAAGTAGCTCAGAAAACGAGAAAAAGTAATCTGATGTTTTTACTCCTTCCTGACGCCGTCAGGTTGCAATCCTGACGCCGTCAGGTTATCCTGACAAAAACTGGTCTGCGATTTTCTGAAAAAAATTCTGGAAAATTTACATCTTTAGAATCTGGAAAAATTTCTGCAAAAACATCCATTATGACTCGATACAAGCATTTGACTCGAACAAACAAACATAAATATCTTTTAATTAATTGTTATTCTCATGTTTACGTTTCTTTTGAAAACGTGTGTAATCCTCCCTACACTTATCCCTTATGTAAAATACCTTTATATGCAATTAAGACGAAGTTAAAAACAAAATAAAGCATTTTTACAAATTTAAACATGAGGATAAACAATTAATAAAAGATATATGACACTAACAAGCAAACAATTAAGCATGGGTTGCCTCCCACGAAGCGCTTTTCTTTATTAAAGAGTCTTGTAGCTAGACTCGTAGTCGTGCTCCTACGTTGCCCTAATCTTAGAGGCCCATTCGATCTCCTTAACTCTTCTTTCATCACGAATATATTCAGGCCCTAGTTCAAGACAAGCAGTGTAGTAAACTTTGTTCTTCCAGTCTACTTCGAATGTCGGAATGTTATCTACATCTAAATTATCCATGCCCTCAAAATTCTTATTTTTGTGGGGCATTCTATATTTAACATTCTCGGTTTCATTTGAGAACTCGATTATCCCTCCCTATTTATCATAAACCATCTTAGACTCTTCTATAAATGGTTTCCCAAGTATCACGTTTCCTAAAAACCCATCAATGATTCCTTTGACATTTTCCAGAATCATGAAGTCACACCTATATGTGAAGTTACCTATGAACACGTGCAATCCCTTAACCCTCCCCACATAGTTACTTGTTTTCCTAGGGCGAAAGGGGTCCCTCATAGGCTCTAGCTTTTTGCTCATGATCCAATTGTAATAGAGCCTAGACATTATATTCATGGGTGCCTTATAATCAATGTAGGTGTGATCCCTGTATAACTATCCAATCATACACGGTATTTTGATGTTTTTAGCGTTTCCCCTCCTTATACGAGGCTCGAAAGGTGGTCTTGGAAAATTAACCACATTATGGTGATAAGCGGTTTCTTTCCTTTTAGGGTATAAATCAAAGTACTCCCTAAGTTCTCCCTTCTCCTTACTACCCTTCATAATTTCTAACATCTTATACTCTCCTTTTTCTAGATCATCATCCGAATCACTTGTAGTCGAATCACTATCTAGAGGTTGATCAGATTCCTTAAGGGTTTCCTTAAGTGTATTCTCAATTATCATATTTAATTTCCTAAGCTCTCCAATCTCACTCATGATACGGGCTCGAAGTTGGTTAGCAGAGGCTGGGTCAAGCAGTGGGTATTTGTTTGGTGGTGAAGCGTTGGTTGGTTGTTGGTTATCGAGTGGTGGTTGGTTATCATTCTCCATGATGAAGAGTGATGGGGTTACGAACAAAGGTCACGAAGAAGGGGGATAGACTAAGAGAAATCTATAAATGAGAGAAAAAAAAAGTTTACTTGATAGGAATCAAGCAAAGAAACCTAAACGAGGTGGACTACTAACTAGCTATTCTATTCCCCGGCAACGGCGCCAAAAACTTGATAACGCTACACGCGTCGTTCGGGGTCAAAGGAACTTCCTTTTCTTCGAGCAAGTTTTATAACACCCTAGGCAGTGAACCTAATCGTTGTAGTGTAGTAATTAGGGTAAGCCACGGGTATTGATATCGTTCTCTAGGGGAATAGGAATGCTAGTAGGGAGTTACTACGCTAAGGTTAAGGTTGAGGAAGATTATTTTTTATCTTTTTATATTTTATGAAAAATGGAAAGGTACGAATCTCGGGTATTGGATTTGGGGGGTTGGTATTTCTACCGATTAATCTACTATTATCTAATTATCTAAACTAAGGTTGTGGGAGTCTATGACTAATTAATGTGTGCTCGTATGATAGTTTAAATATGTGTTTACTTAGTTTGTATTACTACTTAATTATCTCCTATTGATGGTTGAGTGTCACGTCTTATTCCTAGTTGCGTTGTGTGTCTAAAGTTGTAGGGTATGCGTTTCTCCCTAACTCTTTGAACTTACCAAAGGGTCTTGTCTACAAACCCACTAGAGATTATAAACTCCTACTCTAAGGCGCTCTTTGGATGGTTTAGCCTACAATTACTCAGGTAATTATACTCTAAGGTTCACAAAGATGAATCAAGCATTAAGTACACAACGAATGACCTATCGCATTACTAGATCATTAATCAACTAAGATAAGAAACAACCAATCAATATTTAATAATTAAGTTTCATACTTCCTAAGCAAACACACAAATAAATTAGCCGGACATGGAGAACATGCAAGCATACACACAAATAATCAAAGACATAATTGAATTAATGAAGTAAAGACTTATCTTGGTGTAAGATAGGGTTTAAAACCCTAAAATACTGTACAAGACACCTTAGGTTCGGTTTTAGGTTTTTACTCCAAAGACTCTCCCCACAAAGACTGAAAAATTCGGATTCTATATATAAGATTACAATTGCGACGACGTCACCTTATGTTTAGTGACGCCGTCGTGTCGCCGCCATTAGGGTTTCGTCTTGGCCACGTTAACCTTGCGACGGCGTCACCTTATGTCCGTGACGCCGTCCTCTTCAGCTTCTGACGTCGTCTGGATTGCATCTAGGCCGTCTGAGTAGCGACGGCCTACTCTTTCACAACTAGACGCCGTCTCTTGAAAATACGAGTTTTGGGTTCTGGCCCGTCACAATAATTTTGGGACGGCGTCGCCAATAGCACCTGACGTCGTCGCCTTCTACTTTCAGCAACTGTGAGTGTCTCGATTTCGACTTTGGCCATTTTCTTCATATATTCGCGCCTTTTCGTCCAAATAAGTGCCATTCCAGCATTTTGCCTTCACGAGACCTAAAAAGTGAAAAGGAACGATATTAAGCAATAACGGATACAAAAGTGATCAAATAAGGACTTAAACGACCCCTCAAAATGGTACCTTTTAAAACCTTATCATGTATCAGCTTTTTGTATGTGTATCAGATTTTGGAATATTTTTTAGTGTAATGTGTATCAGGTGTATCACTAATCCAAACTCATGTATCATTTGGTTATTAGTTGCTAAAATGTTAATTTGTATTAAAATATTATTTTTATGTGTATTATTGCTAAAATTGTTATTTATTAATGTTTTAGTGGTTTTTTAGACTTGATCTTATTTTTACAACTTTAAGCTTGATCTCACGTTAACCCTCCCCTATATATATATATATATATATATATATATATATATATATATATATATATATATATATATATATATATATATATATATATATATATATATATATATATATATATATATATATATATATATATATATATATATATATATATATATATATATTGTACAAACTAATAAAACACACAAATGTTCATACAATTTATATGTAAATAAGTTGATGGTACATATGGTTTAAAAAGACGGACCGGACCAACGGCCTCAACCGGGAACCGGAGTCACTACCGGTTCGGCCAACCCATAAAAATCATTCGAAAACGATATCATTAAATCAATAGAGTTAAAAAATGCATACCACATTACGATGTTCAAAAAATATTATTAAATCGCAAGAGTGCCTCGAGAATCAACATATACACCATTTAGAATTTTTTTGATAAAAACTTATCGTAAAAATTAAAAATCAAACGAATTTTTCAAAGAAAAAGATGCAAAGTGCTAAGTGCTAATTATATATATTATATATATTTGTATAATAATAATTATACTCTTTAAAGTAACACACATGATTTCTTGAATATTTAGTTTTCATTATCTTTATAAGTAATCTTTACTTGTATCATCCATTTATGTGGGACAAATATAACAAACATTATTTTGAGATAACTAAATTTTCTTAGTATAATGTAAGTGATTTTTTAAAATTCGTTATGGTGTTATTATTTAATGATAACTTACGACTACGAGCCATTGTCAACTACTTTAGCCTCATAACTTTACAATATACCTGCTACCAACTCAGTATTGTCAAAACATCACGTGAATAATCTGTGGAAAACTAAAAGGGGGGTTGAATAGTTTTACCGATTTTAATTTAAGTTTCAAAGATTTAGATTTGATCTTATGGGTCATGGACTTTGAGTCATGGGTACCCAACAAGATACAATGTATCTAGACAATGGTTCATGGGTCTTGGATCATAGGTCATGGATAATACCCAACATGATTTCATGCATGATGTCATGCAATGGGTCATGCGATGGATTAGCTCCATGGGTATGGGTCATGAGTCTTGGATATTACCCATCCTATTACATATTATATTACAACATTTTATGTAAATGACAAAATGTATATACTTTGCAAAACAACATTATTCTTATAATTTTTACTTATGATAACTTGTTATCAACAAAATATAACGAGATCGCTAAATATAAATAAACGTTTTTACGGTTTATTTGTATTAACAATCTCTCTCTTTTTGTTGATGACAAAACATAAATTTATGGTGAGTAAAACTTATGATTAGATGTACGTTTTGAAAATGTATGTGAGTTTTACTTCTTCTCCCCCTTTTTGTCAAAAACAAAAAGTGAGCCTAGCAAAAAAATAAATGGTGGAGAAAGAAATGATCCACAAAGCACTAACTCCCCCTGATGGTAGCTCCACCTAGAATAGGGCGTCAAGTGAGAAAATATAAAACCTACAAAATAAATGTTAGTAATAACATGTAATATAATCTTGTATAAGACGAGAAACAAGATAGTGAGCCAAGGTACGTAAACAAAACCTTGTAATAAAATATCAAAATGTAGTGGTATACATACCACATACAAATGTAAAACTAAGAATACGGAGTAAGAGTTTGTTCTTTAAAAAGACCCAAAAGAAAAAAAAATATATATATATATATATATATATATATATATATATATATATATATATATATATATATATATATATATATATATATATATATATATATATATATATATATATATATATGGCATATCCGTTCCATCAGGTGCTACATTGATTAGTTAATAAGACATAGTATATATAAATATAAATGGCAAAAAAAGTAACTACAATTATGACAATGAATTGGTCATCTATATCTGCTAGTTTTTCATTAGCTTTGACGTCACATATTGGATTTTATTATCTATATATGATTAGAAGTACAAAATTTTGAATCTTTTATCCGTTAGGGTGCTGGCAGCATTGAGCAAGAGTTGAGGAATTGGTGACATAACTTAAATCACTAATATTACGTTCATCTTTAGTGGATCCAATGGTCTCTGAACGATACGAACAAAGCAAAGACAGATTCCCTTTTCATTTAGCATTAACCATACAAAATATTGGAATGCTTACTGAGATTCTTGATGACGAATATGTTAAACTGTTATATAAAGTGATAAATAGTAATCAGCAAACTCATTATAGTAAATGTCTTTTATAAATCCTAATATGCATTGCTCAACTCGTCATGTAATAATGTTCTTTTTTTAAGTCATCAGTTCCTAATATTTCATTGTTTGTTATACATCAGGAAATGAATGAAAAATTAGCAATAAATAGTGCAAAAAGGAGATAGAGATGTGATTAGGAGAATAGGATTTGGGTATATCTCAGTATCTCACCTTCATGCAACAAAAAGCCTTTGCATATTTTGTATGTCATTAGTTGCAAATAGATTTCATTTTTTTGCAGCTATAGCAAGCCGGCCGGTACTGCATTAATATCTTTTCATAAGATATAAAAGTAGCATTGGCTCAAGACTTGTCGAGTGAAAACTGCATATCATGATGTAGTTAGTCACATAAGAAAGATGTGAAAGCAAGCTACTTTGAAGAAGATGGCTTATCAACCGAACACGCACATTTGATTTTCAAGGTTTTCGGCATTGTATGTTTTGAGATGCTATAAAATCACAAAAAAGGTTCATCAAATACAATTAACATAAGATTGCTATGTTGTTCCATTATAACATTATGTTCATAAAAATTGATTAACATAGTATGACTCGTAATAGAATCATATTAGAGGCTATGACATTATATAAATGTATATTACCCCTTGACAGAATAAATTATCTTCTAACCCTGCTCCTTTTTTTCATATAAGTTGAATGCAAATTTAGTTTGTATAAGTTACAATAAGTAATTTTATTAAGTATAGCAGCTTAATACACACCCAACCCTTACAAAACCAGTGTCACAGCTTAATACTAACCCAAAAGGCCAAAATTACAGACTTCTGATTTTTGTACACTTTAAGCTTCTCTAAATGATCAACAACACTACTGCAAACCTTCGCCAAAACTTTATCAATGTATGATACCTAAGGTTTGACAAAGAAGTTTGCATTGCAAGTCCTAAATAAGCCCATCTTAAGAAATTCTATATAAGTATAAGGCTTTTAGCTAACATGGCTTTTAGCTCATCTCAGAAATAACTTTCAAAAGTAAAATTTTACTCTAGTAATGATTTTCAAATAGCCATACTAAACTCTTTTAACCCATAAAAAATATACCTTGTTGTTAATAAATGCTCAACTTTGAATCAAACATCATGGATCTCCAATTAAGTGCAAAATATATCTTATTGTCAACAAACACTTGTTGACGTCTTTTACTACATAGACATTTCATCAAACATGTTTGCAAAATAAAGTATCTAATCCAAAAATAATAGCTAAAGGATAATCTAAAGATTAAATAATCATGAATTAAAATTAGTAAAAGACATACCAGGAAGAATACTATGAGTGATCTACGTGAAGTACCAGCTTTTTTAAGAACCATATAAGTGCTATCATTCAAGTCTCACCTTTGAAGAACAAACAAAACGAACAAACTGAGAATCCTTACTTTTATACATCTAACAATTTGTAACACCCCAACCCGATAAGGGTAGAAGTGTCACAGCATGGTGTCATATCAAAGCATACATAATGAACATAAGTCAAACAGCGGAAGTCTTATTTAAATAAATCAAGAAAATTCGAGTCAACAAGACTTAACAATACATAAATTCAAGAAAGAAAACTCCAAAATAGAAATATGATAACCAAGACTAATAATATCAGAACATAATAATCTGAAGTCTAGGATGACTAGGCATGGTCTCTATATCATCTCATCTCTCAACCCAAACAATCCCCAGCTCCTAGCTTATGTACCTGCCGCAGGAAAAGAAATGCGGTTGAGCTTAAAAAGCCCAGTGAATAGATATAACAATACAATAGCAATGATAAGGAACTGAAGTCAAGATAAGAAGCAGTAGGCAATATATGAAGTGTAACAGTATATAGAGTAGGGTAAAGAAAAGGGAAAAGGGTCAGTAATCCACCACGAGCCAACAATACAATACAATACAGTCAATAGTAGCAATAGGAGTCCAATATCCAATAGTAACCATTATATTCGGAGGGGTGACCTCGGAATACCAATACAATAGTCGTACTAGTTAACATATAAGTATATAAATATATACCGAGTTCAGATGTGTCTGATATATGTTGTAGTTCACATATTGGGTGTTTAAGTTTCCTGTTGTTGTATCTGGGCCCAAAACTCAGTGGTTATTTATGTTGTGTTTGAACAAATTGGTTGGAGAGAGCAATATAAATTTATCTCTTGCATAAAAAAAATATATATCTTTTTCATAAAAAAAATAAAAATATAAGTGTATAACTAGCTAGTGGTTAAATATAATTAAGTGTCAAGTGTTACCAAATGGGACTTCGAGCCTTGATGGTTAACATCCCTGCACACTAAACTTGATGTCGTAAGTTCGAATACGAACACAAACAGCTTTTTTATTCTACTTTTTTTATTTGCTTATTTCACATGAAATAAAGCATGTTATCATGTTGATTAAAGAGAAAGTTTTCATAATTGCTCTTTAGATATGTAATACTGACAAATTGTTACAATAATCATGTAAGACTTAGTTAATTGAAGTCTTATTTTTATTATCTATCATATTAGTTCTATTTATCAAAAGCATATAAGTTTAGAATTACTTCAACTGGTTTTGAATATACAACTAAAATGGGCATAATATCACAACATCAATACTACTTATAAAGCATTTAAACACTTCTCTCAAATTTAATTTTTTAAACTTTTTAAAATAGATTTTAAGCAAATACAAGTAAAAAACACATAATTTACAAGTATGTAAAGCACAAATCAAACTACAAAACACTATTTCTTACATACAATTAATACATAATTTAAAACACCCTTCACCTATATACAATATCTATGCACAATATACAAATACAATATTTTTAAGCAAATACAATATTTTTAAGCAAATACAAGTAAAAATAACATAATTTACAAGTATTTGAAGCACAAATAAAACTAAAATATATTATTCAATACATATAATTAATACGCAATTTAATTCACCCCTTCATCAAAATATACAACTATTTAACCATGCACAATGTACAATCTAATTAAGCTTCCAAAACTTAAATCTGATATCTAGCAGCCCAAAACAAAATAACATTTGTTCGTCAGAAAATTTAGTCACAAGGTACCCGCTGCCGCATCGTGCGAGTACCCTGCTAGAATCAAATAAAGAGAAAACATATTTGCTTAAAACCAATTTCAAAAAAGATTAATGTTGTTTGACTAAAATATTTAAATACCTCTATTTTATAAAAGACAATGTAATCTATTAAGTATTTAAATACTTAATTATAGCTTAAATCATTAACTTTATTTACTCACACTAACTACACGCCCATATATACACAAAAAAAATACTGCACATGCAAATTAACGTTACTATACACTATCGTCGTTATGCACGTGTATTCAGAAACACAACCGCCTCCTTCTCCAGCCGTCAGCTTCGGCCGACGGTCCGGAAGTTCCCTCCATCATTCTTTTCAGTACATATCATCTTTCTCTTATATCTTAGTTTTCTCATTAATCATGTTGCATAACAGACAAGCAAGTGATCGATCAGTTATATCCTCTTCTCTGATAAGTTAGAAAAGCTTTAGATTATGGCGGTTGCAATCTATAGGTCGTGTTATTTATATTTTATCGTCAATCCTTTAATTTCAGGTAAGTGTCGTGGTGGTTCGAGATGGTGAGGTTGTTGAGATAGTTCATTTCGAGGAAATGATGCGTTCATGAGATGGTTCATTTCGTGGTATTTGTTTGAAGGTGAGATGGTGAGGATAAAAGGTCATGAGGCGAGTCATGTCGTGAACGTGGTTAGGTCATGAGATGGTTTATGCCATGGGTATAATGAGGTCATGATATGGTTTAGGTCGTGGGTAACTAGGGTATGGTGTGTTCGCGAGATGGTTTCGAGTCGTGGGTATGGTGTGTCCACGAGATGGTTAAGGTTCGTGGGTATTGTGAGGTCTGGAGATAGTTTCAAGTCGTGGGTATGGTGAGGTAATGAGATGGTTTGGGTCATGGGTATGGTGAAAATTCAAGATGGTTTTGATTGTAACTACAGTGAGGTCGTGAGATAAAAATGGCATGTTAATATCAAGATTGTTGACCCATATGAGAATAACTATGAAGAAGGATTTGAAACTAAGCACACAAAAAGGAAACCTTCTGGATCATACAAACTGAGTGACATAATATCACCATCTCATTTCAATTCCTAAAAAACTAATGCCATGAAAAATGGATTTGAAACAATGCTCATTTCTTAAAATTTTGTTTCTATGTTTCTTTTGTCTTTTTTGAATAAAACTATATCTCAAGCTATGCTTGATGCTGTGTGATGCTTGTTTATGCCTCTTTAAGAGATGAACGAATATTTATTATGATATTTATATGTTTGATATAGTTTTTAGTTTTTGTTTCTATCATTTTCTAGTATTCTATAGCAAACTGTTAAAAAAAATGCAGAAAAAACCACCGACCTTGTTAATACAAATAAACCGTAAAACCGTTTATTAATATTTTGCGATCTCTTTGTGTTTTGTTGATAACAAATATAATGTTATCTTAAGTATAAGTATAAAGGATACATGTTAGTTTTGTAAAGTATTTACATATAGCCATTTAAATACAAAAATGTAGTAATTAAACATTTGTTGTAATAGTTTATTAGGATGGGTAAATATCATAACCCATGGACCATAACCCATGGATCTTAACCCATACCCAAAGAGACTTGATACAATGTATACTTAGATACATTGAATCTAAAGATAACCCATGGACCAACCCATAACCCATGACCCATAACCAAAAAACCCATGGGCAAAGAGGAGCGTTCCACGGATCCCTAGGATTACACTAGACGGATCCCTTGTGGAAGGGATCCGTGGGATCCGTGGGAACAGTGAAGGAATTTGCCTATAAATAGAGAGCCATTTCTTTATTCTAACTTACCCCTCTTCTTACTAAATCTCTCATACACTCTCATTCTCTTCTAACATATAGATCACTTGATCTAGAGAGTTGTTCTTCTTTCTTTCTATTTGTGATCCTCATATAGGTCCTTCTCTAAGGCGAGATCACGAGAATTCTACAAGTCATCCAAGCAAGGGGTCCTTGATTGATTTGTCACTCCGCAAGATTTCTGTAGCGAAGATCTTGTATTTGATATTTCACATATTTGTTGTGTAATAGTTGTGTTGGTTTGGTCCACCGTGCTACGGACTCGGTATCTAGCTTTGTACCGGAAAAAGTGTAAGCAACGTTGTGAAGGCTTCTCCGCCAAGTGAAGGAGTTTGTTGACATAGTGCTTGAACTCTCGAGTAGGTGACTCGGGGAGTGGAGTAGGGCAAGGAAGGTGACCTTGTAGCCGAACCACTATAAATCGGTTGTGTCATTTCTATCCCTTAACTTTATTTATTTGCTTGCATTATCATTAGATCTACACGTTCTCAACATCCATACGATTTCACATAATATCGAATCTAAAGTTTTTGAAATCAACTTTAAATCGGAAAAACTATTCAACCCCCCCCCCTCTAGTTTTCCACAATTGGCATCAAGATCTAAGTTTATAAAAGTTTTAAAATAAAATTGTATTTTAAAAACTTTTCGATCACTATGGGTTCTGAAAATTATAAGGAAGGGCAATCTATGCAACGACCACCACTACTTGAAACTAATGGTTTTATATATTGGAAAAATAGATTCGAAACATATGTGAAGTCTAAAGATATTGATCTTTGGTACATTATTGTTGAAGGTGATTTTGAGGCTACCTCAAATGATGATAAAGGAAATTTAGTTCACATACCTCATGATAAACTAAATGATGAAATGAAGAAAAAGCTTTCTAAAAATAGTGAAGCAAAAATGGTTTTATATAATGCTTTACCGAAAAAGGAATTCGAAAGAATTTCTATGCTTAAAACCTCTAAAGAAATTTGGAATTCTTTAGTTGTAACTCATCAAGGCAACCAACAAGTTAAAAATAATAAAATTGATTTATTTGTTCAACAATATGAACAATTTTCAATATCGGATGAGGAAACTATAGATCATTCATTTGCTAACTTTAATACTATTATTACATCTTTACAAGCACTTGATGAATCCTTTTCTAGCCGTAACCATGTTAGGAGATATCTAAGGGGACTTCCATCGAAGTGGAGATCCAAGGTGACGGCAATCGAAGAGTCAAAAGATTTGACAATCCTCACCCTCGATGAACTCATAGGCAACCTAAAAGTCTACGAGCTTGTCCTTGCTAAAGATTCCGAAGCCTCAAAGGTGAAAGAGAAAAACAAATCTCTTGCCCTTAAAGCCAAAATGGCTTCGAGCGATGAGGAGAACTCATATTTGAGTAGTGACGACGAAGAGTACGCTATAGCGGTAAGGGACTTTAAAAAGTTCTTTAGAATAAAGGGTAGATACGTCAAACAACCGTATGACGATAAGAAAGGCTTTCGGAAAAGCAAAGAGGACGAGAAGCCAAAGGATGATCGTACTTGATTTAAATGTGGGGACCCAAACCACTTTATTAGTAAGTGTCCCAAACGGGATGATCAAAAGGCGTTCGTGAGCGGAACATGGGGAATGAGCGACGAGGAAGACGAAGAAATTTGTCTCATGGCAAACGACGAGGTATGTCACGAATACTATAGTAGCTCATCACTTGATGACGACTCATTGCATAATGAATATGATAAACTATGCAATATTAACTTAAAATTAGTTAACAAAAATAAGCTTTTAAAGAGTCAAAATCAACGTTTAGATAAAGAAGTCATAGAATTAAAAGCAAAACTAAAACGTTTAGAAAAATTTAAAATAGCAAGTGGTGAATGTGAAATTTGCGTTCAACTTCAAACACTAGTGGATAACTTAGATTCTAAAATTGCTAGAATGAGTACGAACACTTTAGATACAATACTCGAAGGTGTTAAAACCGGTAATAATCAAAAAGGTCTAGGTAGTCAACAACTTGATCCATCAACTAGTGAAAGTAAAGAAACAAAATTTGTTAAGGAACTAGAAAAACCAGCCACTGTTGTGGCGGATCCCACGGATCCCCTAAAAAGGGAACCGGCTAGTGTACAGAAAAGGATCCGTGGATCTGGTATAGCAAACAGTAGCAATAACGTAGCTTCCTTACCTAGAACTGAGTTTGTTATAGTTAATAGGAAGAAACCAACTCATGTCACCACAAGACAACCACCTCCAAAATATAATCCTACTTTTGCAAGAAACAAAGCTCCATCTTTTTCAAAACCTAATTCATTTAGGAGACCTAATAATGTTTACCCAAAAAGTAACCATCAAATGGGATGGAATCCAAACATGCAAAACGGTTTTTGTTAGGAATTATGTGAAGTAGGATTTCTGCTGTCATTACTGCCGAAGGATTCTGCTGAAGTAGAAGCAGAATCTGCTGAAGAAGACATTCTACTGAAGAGTAAAAGCCGTGCTGTGTTTCTGCTGAAGGGTGGAAGCTGACTAGGATCAGCATGCGCTGTATTATTTAAATGCTAACCCATCATTATCTTTGAACGGCCCGAGGTTAGCATGGGTATTATTGTACTGCTCAATATTTGTTTAATGTATTAGTCATTAAATGCATGCTTGCATGTTTAGTCGATTGGGTAGTAATAGATTAGGGTTCCTTGTCTATAAAAGGAACCTCATAGTTTGTAATAGATAACAACTTGAAACATAGAGTTTCAGTGAATAAAAAGATCCATAGAGGATCTAAGTGTTCTTAGTTATAACAACTTGTGTTTACTTTCCGCAATAGAATACGAGTTGTAGAGACTGTCTATTAGTTTGCTTATGATTACATAGGCAACACTAACGATCCACGAGTGCTAAAGATCTGTCAAGGTCTGAGAGTTTACAACAAGTGGTATCAGAGCCTCAGGAGAGTCTCTACGATACTGAGAACCTTATTTACCTCACCCCTATACAACCAAAAACATATTCACCATGCCTGGAACTGATGATGAATCAGAAGTCACCACCAACAACAACATCAAAAACACCACCTCTATGCAGCAACTTAGTCTCTCCAACAGTAATGGCAAGTTTCCTTATCTGAAAAAGGAAGAGTATGATCTGTGGACCATGAAGATGCAGAACTGGATCTCCAATATTGATTGGAATATGTGGGAGATTGTGAAGAATGGTAACAATCTGAAGAAGACCATCCCAGATCTTGATGGTAAGTTTAGCATTGCTCCTCCCAAAACTGCTGAAGAGGTTTTAGCTGTGTAAAGAGAGCACAAGGTAAGAACCATCCTCCTTCAATCTATTCCTGAAGATAAATTGGGTGATTTTCACTACATGGTTGATGCAAAGGACATCTAGATGGCTCTTAAGAAGAGGAAGTCCATGCTGAGAATGAGGAAGTCCATGCTGAGACAACACTTCCAAGAGTTCAATATCTCTGAAGAAGAAGGTATCCACAAGGGATACGACAGGTTTCACAAGATTCTGAGTCAGCTAAACCAGCTGAATGCAAAGCCTGACAATGATGATAGCAATTCAAAGTTCCTACGATCTTTGCCTCCATCATGGTTACATGTGAGTATAGCCCTGAAAGCTAAAGGTGGGCTGGACATGCTCACTTTTGATGAGCTATACAACAAACTCAGATCTCTTGAACCTGATGTCAGATCTCCCTACCGTGCATCCTCTTCTGGTCATTCAGCCTTTGTTGGGACATCCCACTCGAATATGATGATGCATGCTTCAAGTCCATCTTACTTACCATCATCATCCTATCGTCCCACTCCATCACATCCTCAAGCTAAGGCTGGAAGTATATTGGAGGATATTCTTCACTCATTTGTTGCTGATTATGATAATCAGCAGCATCTGGTATATGAAGATTTTGACCAAGTGGACCCACTTGAGATGGAGGAGATGAAGCTGAAATGGCAGGTGGCCATGCTTTCAGTAGATATCAAGAGGTTTGAAGAGAAGGCAGGAAGGAAGTTTGGGTTCAAGGGAAAGGATCCAGCTCGTTTTGACAGGAGAAAGGTCAAATGTTTCTCTTGCCACCAGATGGGTCATTTCTCAAGGGAATGCAAAGACAGGAAGAGTGGAGAGGGAGCTAGCTACAATTCCTATCAGCAGAATCAGAAAGGAGCTAGCACTTTAGCAGCCCTAGTCACCATGGATGAACAGGTCAACTGGGCTACACATGAACCTGTGAATGAGGAAGCTGCTGATGCAGAGAAGCTTGGTTTGCTGGCAAGGTGCACTTCAGAATATAGGCATGATCAATTTGCCTTCATGGGACTTTCTCAGGTACACAATTGTATATTTGGTTGTAGTGAAAGATACAATGAACTGAAAGAAGCTTATGATACTATGAAACCTAAATACAATGAATGCTATGTTGATAATGAAGCTTATAAACTTTCGTTAAAAAAATTAGAAAGACAAAAGGTATGGTTTCAAAAGAATCAGATAGCTTATGAAGAAAAGATTAAGGTGCTTCAATTTGATCTAGATATTGCAAACATTAACTTTAAACGCACTGAAAAAGAAAAAGCTGATACTATTACTGAGAATCTAGAGCTTAAAGAGAAACTTGCAGAGGAAATAGCTAGACATAAACAATGGTTGATATCTGGTGACAATCTAGCTAGAGAACTCTATAATAGTCAGTCTGTGAACTCAGGAATAGGTTTAGGCTTTCAGAAGTATGTAGGATTGGAAGCTAGGCAAGATGGGCGTAAATCTACACCTGCAGGCTTAGAACACTTTAGAAAGGAAGGTGATTTACATGCTGTTCCTGGACCTATTAGAGGTGAATTCATGCCCACTGACCTGTCCATTAATGTTGACTTTGATGGATCACACCATCTGTATGGCAAAAAGTCAAAAGACTTGCCAGACAACGATGCTTCATCTTATGACTTTGTCTCTTTCTCTGACAGTGACAATTCATCGGATCAAGGGTCTACTTCCAGCTATGATCCAAGTGATAAGTCAGACCTTCCCAAGCCCTCACCTAAGCCTACACCCGAGTCTACACCCAAGCATGCGCCCAAGTCTGTATACAAGCCTTCTAGGATAGCTGCTGAGGAATCCACCTCCAAGCCTGTTTCCCCTGAAGACTTGTCTTTTAAATCTTTGCATAATTTGTCTGTTAAAAACAATTCCTTTAATGTTTCTGGTTTAAGTTCTTCTACATGTAATCGAACATCTTCTTTGTTGAATACATCTTCCAAAAGGAAGACATGTTTTGTTTGTGGAAGTAAACTTCATTTAATTAAGGATTGTGATTTTCATGAGCAAAGATTAGGTGCATGTGCTCCTCAGCAGAAAGCTAGACCGGTGTGGACCAATGTTAAGAATATTCCTTCTTATGTCCCACAAGCTACTTATACTGACTCTCCTTGGAGGAGATCAGCTGATGGACCTTATGTGCAACCCACTAGCCCATACTTTAAACATGGTTATTGGCCTGCATATGTTGACTCTATGAATAATAGGAAAGGATGTTGGGGCACTACTGACAAATCTGTCAAAACTTCAGCAGGTTGTTCTTGGAAGGATAAAGGACCAAAATTTTACTGGAAACCCAAGAACAATGGTGGATCTTTCTCTTCCCTTAACTGCAAAGTTTAAGGGGAGGCATAGGCCTCAGGGGAGGCATATGCCTCAGGGGAGGATTTTATAGTAAACTGTGTGTATATGTTGTTTGCTAACACTTGTTTGTTCACATTTTTTGTCTGTTTTGTCTCTGTTTTTGTTCTTGTGTTTCTCTGAGTTTGTTTTGCAGAATGCCATGTTCAGTTGAAATTCATCAAGTGTGGTCCTTTGGTATATGGTCTAGTAAGCTCAAAGCTTGTTTCCTCTGAAAGCTAAGTAATGGAGTGAACAATTGGTTTCCACTGAAGATAAAATACTGAAGACAAGTATTGAAGTTAAAATTGTTCATTCATTCATTCAACTTACAGCTTACAGCTTACAATCAACTTCAATGCAACTACAAGAAAAGAGCTATACTACTTATCCTAATCATGTTTACAAAGTCGTTAAAGCTCTCTATGGACTTCATCAGGCACCAAGGGCATGGTATGCTAGGCTTTCATCATTTCTGCTGAAGCATGGCTACAAAAGAGGTGCCATTGATAAGACTCTTTTTCTGAAGAAGAACTCGACAGACATCATACTTGTGCAAGTGTATGTGGATGACATCATTTTCGGATCCACTAAAGAAGCTTGGTGTAGGGAATTCGAGGATCTGATGAAGGGAGAATTTCAGATGAGTGCTATGGGGGAGCTTACTTTCTTTTTGGGTCTCCAAGTTCAGCAGAAACAAGATGGAATATTTATCAGTCAGGATAAATATGTGTGAGACATGTTGAAGAAATTCGGTATGGAAGGTATCAGGACTGCCACAACACCTTATGAAGCTCCAAAAACAAAAGCCAACAATGATCCAGATCTACCTGTGAATGTTCATTTATACAGATCAATGATTGGTTCATTAATGTATTTAACAGCTTCAAGGCCTGATATTACCTTTGTTGTGAGTGTGTGCTCTCGACATCAAGTCACTCCTCTTACTTCCCACCTCAATGCAGTCAAGAAGATCTTTAAGTACCTCAAAGGCCAACCTCATTTAGGCTTTTGGTACCCAAAAGAGTCTCCTTTTAAGTTGGAAGCATATACTGACAGTGATTATGCTGGTGCAAATTTGGATAGGAGATCCACAACTGGAGGCTGTCAATTCCTTGGAAAGAGATTGATTTCGTGGCAGTGCAAGAAACAAACCATTGTGGCTACCTCAACTATTGAAGCAGAGTATGTTGCTGCTGCAAACTGCTGTGGACAAGTGCTTTGGATCCAAAACCAATTGCTGGACTATGGGTATAACTTCATGAACACAACTCTTTTCATTGATAATCAGAGTACCATATGCATTGTCAAAAATCCAGTTTTTCACAGTAGAACCAAACATATTGAAATCAGACACCACTTTATAAGAGATGCATATGAAAAACATTTGATAAATGTGGCTAAAATTCATACAGATGATAATGTGGCAGATATGTTAACAAAAGCTTTTGATGGACCAAGGTTTCAACACCTTGTGGTCAATATTGGAATGCTTAACCCTTAACTGCAAAGTTTAAGGGGAGGCATAGGCCTCAGGGGAGGCATATGCCTCAGGGGAGAATTTTATTTGTTTTGTTTTGGTTTCTTTATTTGTTTGTTAGATTCTTAGTTAAAAAAAAAAAAAAAAAAAAAAAAAAAAAAAAAAAAAAAAAAAACTAACTAACTTTTTCCTGCAGGTTTGTTGTATTTTGTTGATGGTTTTTAACTCACCAGATATACCTTGTGTGTATCAAAGAGTTGGCTAGTCCAAAGGGTACAGCTTTGGTAAAGACATGTCAAATCTGTTGATTTGTTTTGTTTTGGTTTCTTTATTTGTTTGTTAGATTCTTAGTTAAAAAAAAAAAAAAAAAAAAAAAAAAAAAAAAAAAAAAAACTAACTTTCTCCTGCAGGTTTGTTGTATTTTGTTGGTGGTTTTTAACTCACCAGATGTACCTTGTGTGTATCAAAGAGTTGGCTAGTCCAAAGGGTACAACTTTGGTAAAGACATGTCAAATCTGTTGATAGCTGTAATGGTTTGCTCAAAATCATAGGGTCTGCAACCACCCATGCTTAATTGCTGAGAGTTGTATGGTCATCAATTCACCATGGTCTATTCCTTTTTGGAATCCAATAATTGGCTAGCCCACAAGTATATGGATTGTGGTAAAGGCAACTATCCCCATATTTGGTTATCAATTCACCAATTCTAAGAATTGACTAGTCCTGATCAAACGGCTACAGGTAAAGACACATCAAATCCGTTTATATAGTTGCTGATTTGCTACTAAATCAGATGGTTATCAATGTACCATAGTTTTCGGACTTAAACATCTGGCTACTCCAGTAGTGATGGCTATTGGTAAAGAGACATCAAATCCATTATTTTCAATGATTCACCTCTCACAGGAGATAACACACCTGGATGTGATGGGAATAGTGTGCAACTGATAAGTATTGATGTACATTATGTCATTTGTTGCTGCAAAGACCTGGCATATCAAAGCTTGATCATCATAGAGATGAGTTTATTATTGGTTCTTTGCTACTGATATGTGAAAACAATCCTCTAGTACTGAAGTCTCAAAGATCTTTCAAGGTCAGGAAACTGGAACTTAACCAAGTCAAATTCCAGTTTAGGGGAGGATTGTTGGGAATTATGTGAAGTAGGATTTCTGCTGTCATTACTGCCGAAGGATTCTGCTGAAGTAGAAGCAGAATCTGGTGAAGAAGACATTCTACTGAAGAGTAAAAGCCGTGTTGTGTTTCTAGTGAAGGGTGGAAGCTGACTAGGATCAGCATGCGCTGTATTATTTAAATGCTAAGCCATCATTATCTTTGAACGGCCCGAGGTTAGCATGGGTATTATTGTACTGCTCAATATTTGTTTAATGTATTAGTCATTAAATGCATGCTTGCATGTTTAGTCGATTGGGTAGTAATAGATTAGGGTTCCTTGTCTATAAAAGGAACCTCATAGTTTGTAATAGATAAAAACTTGAAACATAGAGTTTCAGTGAATAAAAGGATCCATAGAGGATCTAAGTGTTCTTAGTTATAACAACTTGTGTTTACTTTCCGCTATAGAATACGAGTTGTAGAGACTGTCTATTAGTTTGCTTATGATTACATAGGCAACACTAACGATCCACGAGTGCTAAAGATCTGTCAAGGTCTGAGAGTTTACAACAGTTTTCCTTTTCAAAACTTTGCTCCATGGAATGCATACTCATCTTATCCATACATGTCTAACATGAATGGAATGTTTAACACTAATGGACCCATGAACAAATGGGGACCAAACTTTTGAGTTTATTATTGTTTTAGGTGTGCTTAAAGGTCGACCTAGACCCCGATGAATGGGTCAAGGATAGCGGGTGCACGAGGCATATGACCGGCAATAGGGATCTATTCTCCACATATGAATCCTTCAATGGAGGTAATGTGGTGTTTGGAAATAGCAAAAGTAGAATCATCGGTAAAGGTATGATTTCTAACAAATCTCTAACCATTAACGATGTGTGTCACCTAGAAAACCTAAACTTTAATCTCTTAAGTATAGGACAAATATGTGATAAAAAGTGCAATGTACTTTTTACCGAAACCGGTAGTAAGATACTTAAAAATGGCATAACCATAGGAAGAGGAATTAGGAAACATGGAGTCTATGTCATTAAAATCGGTAATGAACCTAAAGACAAACTATGTCTTACCTCTATGGATGATACTTCGACCTTATGGCATCGAAGATTGGGTCACGCCAACATGCGACTTCTTCAATCGCTATCATCCAAAGATCTAGTAAGAGATCTACCTAAGTTAAAATATGAACATCATTTTTGTGATGCTTGTAATATAGGAAAACAAGCTCATTCGAGTCATAAAGCTAAAAACATGGTGTCCACTACTAGGTGTCTAGAATTACTACATATTGATTTATTTGGTCCATCCGCTATCCAAAGTTATGGAGGCAACTACTATACTTTGGTAATAGTGGATGACTACTCTAGGTATACTTGGACAAAATTTTTAAAGAACAAAACGGAAACCTTTAACTATTTTGAAATATTAAGCAAAAAGATCCAAAGACAACTAGGAAGACCCATAGTGTCTATTAGGACGGATCATGGTAGGGAATTCGATAATGAAGTGCAATTCGGATCTTTTTGTGACGCTAATGGTATTACTCACAACTTCTCGACTCCACGCACTCCATAATCGAATGGGGTAGTAGAAAGAAAGAATAGAACCCTACAAAAAATGAGTCGAACCATGCTTAATGAACAATCCATACCTCAAAAGTTTTGGTGTAATTCCGTTGATACTTCAACGTATATACTCAATCGAGTCTTGATTAGACCAATCTTAGGAAAAACTCCATATGAGTTATTTCGAGGCAAAAAGCCTACGTTAAATCACCTTAGAGTCTTTGGTAGTAAATGTTTTATTCTTAACACTAAAGATTACCTTACAAAATTTGATCCTAAATCAACCGAAGGTATCTTTTTAGGTTATTCGCCAAATAGCAAAGCTTACGTCATATTAAACAAAGAAACAATGAAGGTAGAAGAGTCGTTAAATATAAAATTTGATGAAAGTCCACCCAAACCCTCTCCACCTCTTGTCGATGACGAGATTATAGAAAGTGAAGCCATAGTAATAAAGAAAAAGATAAATGAAGAAGAAGAACCTCTAAGTGATAAAATAGTAAACATTAAAGAGTCCAAAGATCACCCCGTAGATAAAGTCATAGGAAAACTAAACGAACGAACATTAAGGTCTCAAGTTCAAAACCAAAGTAGCTTGTTTTGTTTCGTTTCAACCTTAGAACCTAAGTATACACAAGAAGCCATAAAAGATGAAAGTTGGGTAATGGCTATGCAAGAAGAACTAAATCAATTTGTTTCTAATGATGTTTGGACACTTGTCCCTCTACCTAGTAATCAAACCATAATAGGAACCAAATGGGTTTATAAAAACAAATTAGATGCAAATGGAGTAGTGTCTAGGAACAAGGCTAGACTCGTTGCTCAAGGGTATAACCAACAAGAGGGAATAGACTTTGATGAGACCTATGCCCCCGTGGCTAGATTAGAGTCTATAAGAATAATTCTTGCGTATGCTTGTGCTAATGATCTAAATCTTTATCAAATGGATGTCAAAAGCGCTTTTCTAAATGGTGTCATAAATGAAGAAGTATATGTAGCTCAACCTCCAGGCTTCATTGATTTTGAAAAACCCAAACATGTGTATAAATTAAAGAAAGCCCTTTACGGTCTTAAACAAGCTCCAAAAGCTTGGTATGATAGACTCAAGTCATTTCTAGTTAAACACAACTACACCATGGGGTTAGTTGACAGCACACTTTTTACTAAGAAAAGAGAGTCACATATAATCATAGTACAAATATATGTAGATGATATTATATTCGGATCCACTTGTCAAGACATGTGTGATGATTTCTCTAAAATCATGCATGACGAGTTCGAGATGAGTATGATGGGAGAACTTAGTTTCTTTCTTGGTCTACAAATAAAACAAGTAGAAGATGGTATCTTCTTTAATCAATCTAAATACATCAAGGAGATGTTAAAGAAATTCGGTCTAGAAGAGTCAAAACCAATTAGGACTCCAATGTCATCCGACACCAAACTCACAAAAGACGAGGACGGAGAATCCGTTGATAATACTAAATATCGTGGCATGATAGGTAGCCTTCTCTACCTCACGGCAAGTAGGCCGGATATCATGTTTAGTGTTTGCTTATGTGCTAGGTTTCAAGAAGACCCTAAAATATCACACCTAGAAGCCGTAAAAAGAATATTTAGATATATTAAGGGTACAACACAATTAGGATTATGGTATCCTAAGGGCACGGGAGTAGAAACAATTGTATATGCAGATTCTGACCATGCAGGTGATTACGTTGATAGAAAAAGTACAAGTGGGGTATGTACTTTTATGGGATGTTGTTTAACATCATGGTTTTCTAAGAAACAAACGGCACTTGCAATATCAACAACCGAAGCCGAGTACGTCTCCGCCGGTAAAGCATGCCAACAATCACTATGGATGAAACAAGCGTTAGTAGACTACGACATCCATCTAAGCGACATAGCCATCCTATGTGATAACAAAGGTGCAATCGACTTAAGCAAGAATCCGATATTACATTCTCGCACAAAGCATATAGGGATTCGTCATCACTTCCTAAGAGACAATGTTCAAAAGGGGAACATCTCTATTGAGAAGGTTGCATCCGAAGACAACATAGCCGACGTCCTCACCAAACCGTTGAAGCGGGAACAATTCAACCTACTTCGTCTTGGTCTTGGTCAAATGGAACAAACGTCATAACTTAATTGACTCTACAAGGTATGTAAACACTAGCCTTCTTCTTTCTGAGTCTAGGATTTCTATTTCACACACAACTCACAAACAATACGGGAATTTTCAAAACCCAAGATAAGTCTCCTTTCAAAATCTCCTTTCAAAAGCAATCTCTCATGCACTACATACACATTTTTAAAGAAAATCTCCTTTCAAAATGTTTTCTAAAAAGAATGATACCTTCCCGTATCAATTTCACAAAAGCAAGCTCTCACGTCTAGGACAAATCGCTTTTTCATTATTAATACAAAGTAAAAACCCGTTTTCATTGCATCTCATGTCTTTTGAATGCTAAAGGGAACATATAACTAATATGTGTTTTCGGGTACATTCTTTTAAGCAAAAATGAATTAGGAGCATTGATAACACAATATTACGTACTTATGTACCAAATGTGTGTTTTCGGGTTATCTCAATTAGGATTTATTTTTCTCTAGTTATTTTCCTTTTCTTTTTAGAGGTCGAGAAAACCGCAACTCCAAATAGTTTGCATATAGGCACACAATAGGTAAAAATGTTTCCAAAAAGAAAATTTTGTGCTGCCTGAATCACCAGACCCACGGATCCCAGCCTTCATGCTGGACGGATCCCTCAAGGGAAGGATCCGTGGCATCCGTGTAAACAGAAGTTGTTTTCAACTTCTATTTTTTCACTTTGGATGAAAAATCCACATTTGCTTCATTTTTGGGAGTATGCTCTTTAATGCTTGTGTTCTCATGATCACATGCCTTGAATTCATATCTAATCATTAGATTTTAATCCACATTTTGGGTCAAGCATTCATTAAAATGTTTTGTTTTTCTATATATATAACTCCCAAGATGCTTGCATACTCCATCTCCTTCTCACAAACACACTTCATCATGTCATCCAAAAACCCTTTAGGAGAATCATCTAGTACAAACAATCATGATATCCAAACCTTTGTACTTCCACCATCCAAAATACCACAATAAAATGCTAGGATATCCGCACGAATTAGTATCCGATCTTGTTGTTTAGCAAAACCAACCTCAAATGATTCATCCTCAACAAATAACTCACCACAAGATGCTTCCATTATAGCACCACACTCATCACCAACAAGTACACCAACTTCATCACCACCTAAAATAACTCTTTTGGAACTCCTTAAGACTCCAACAAGATCTAACCAACCTAAAGAAAAAGAATTAGTCTTTTCAACACCCCCCACATCTCCAAATACTATATTTCAAGATCTTGAAACATCACCACCATTAGCTCCCATCACATCACAAGAACATCTAGGTTCTTTTCCACCACCATTTACTAACATTCCGGATATTGATCCATATTTTCCTATTTTTCCACCACAACTTCCGCATAACTCAAATCAAAACAACCCGGAAAACTTCCGCACTCATCACCCACATCATTTACATTGTGAACATTGCCAATCCACTAGGGAAATTGCAATAGAAGTTAGGGAAGAAATGCGCTTCATACTCAACCTCATCCTTGATCGCATCAATACCAATACTCATCAAAACCTCCATCCATAACCTTATGCAAGCATGGAAGGAATCACTACTACTACTTTCTACTTTTAAGTATTATTTTTGAAGTCATTTTCAAGAACAAGTCTTGTTCTTATTTTTACATGCTTGTAAGTGGCATACATACCACTACAATTTGTTGTTTTATTACAAGGCCTTGTTTACATACCTTGGCTCCCAATCTTGATTCTCGGCAACCACAAGATTATATAAGCATGTTACTAACCTTTCGTTTTGTAGGATTTTTATTTTTCTTCACTTGACGCCCCAAACAAGGGGGAGCTACCGTCAAGGGGGAGTTTGTTTATTTCTTCCAAGGGTTAACTTTTTGTTTCGACAAAAAGGGGGAGAAGAAGTAAAACTTAGGGCTTTCAAAACTTACATCTATTCTTAAGTTTTACTCATCATAACATTATGTTTTGTCATCAACAAAAAGGGGGAGATTGTTAATACAAATAAACCGTAAAACCGTTTATTAATATTTTGCGATCTCTTTGTGTTTTGTTGATAACAAATATAATGTTATCTTAAGTATAAGTATAAAGGATACATGTTAGTTTTGTAAAGTATTTACATATATCCATTTATATACAAAAATGTAGTAATTAAGCATTTGTTGTAATAGTTTATTAGGATGGGTAAATATCATAACCCATGGACCATAACCCATGGATCTTAACCCATACCCAAAGAGACTTGATACAAGGTATACTTAGATACATTGAATCTAAAGATAACCCATGGACCAACCCATAACCCATGACCCATAACCAAAAAACCCATGGGCAAAGAGGAGCGTTCCACGAATCCCTAGGATTACACTAGACGGATCCCTTGTGGAAGGGATCCGTGGGATCCGTGGGAACAGTGAAGGAATTTGCCTATAAATAGAGAGCCATTTCTTCATTCTAACTTACCCCTCTTCTTAATAAATCTCTCATACACTCTCATTCTCTTCTAACATATAGATCACTTGATCTAGAGAGTTGTTCTTCTTTCTTTCTATTTGTGATCCTCATATAGGTCCTTCTCTAAGGTGAGATCACGAGCACTCTACAAGCCATCCAAGCAAGGGGTCCTTGATTGATTTGTCACTCCGCAAGATTTCTGTAGCGAAGATCTTGTATTTGATATTTCACATATTTGTTGTGTAATAGTTGTGTTGGTTTGGTCCACCGTGCTACGGACTCGGTATCTAGCTTTGTACCGGAAAAAGTGTAAGCAACGTTGTGAAGGCTTCTCCGCCAAGTGAAGGAGTTTGTTGACATAGTGCTTGAACTCTCGAGTAGGTGACTCAGGGAGTGGAGTAGGGCAAGGAAGGTGACCTTGTAGCCGAACCACTATAAATCGGTTGTGTCATTTTTATCCCTTAACTTTATTTATTTGCTTGCATTATCATTAGATCTACACGTTCTCAACATCCATACGATTTCACATAATATCGAATCTAAAGTTTTTGAAATCAACTTTAAATCGGCAAAACTATTCAACCCCCCCCCCCCCTTCTAGTTTTCCACAGACCTTACACCAAAGGTCGTCGCTCTTTTAGCGAGGGAATGCTTATAAAACTTAAACAACTGTCATTTATACAAAACATAACACAAGACTAAAAGACATACACAACTGAAAACTGACGGTTTTGCACCACAAAAAAATCCTTGCAAACACATTTTCATAACCAAATCTCACAGATAAACACAATGAGAGTAAGTTTTTACACTTGTGTTTAATCTTTCTAAAATTTTTAGGGTTTTTTAATAATCATACCCCTAGGGTTTGCTGTGAATATTGAATTATTGTACATCATATATGATTAGTTGATATATGTGTGATTTATGTTTCCCCCATGATTATTTGCATATATTTGTTGATCATTGGAATTTAGGGTTTGTTTGAAAAAGTTTTTTGGGAAAATAAGTTGATGAACATTTGTTTTGATGGCCTATGATGTTTAGGAAGACTTTACACTACATTTTGGACAATCTTATGAAATTTTTAAAATTTTTCTTAGTTTTATAGCTTTTTTAGAGAAACCAGTTATAGTAGTTGTTAATGCCTTGTAACTGACTTTTAAGGAACTATAGGATGCCTACTATATATTTGATAACTGAGCAATAAATCTTTGGATGATTAGTTGCGTTAAAAAGGTTCTCGGACAACAAAAACAGAGCACTCTTATGCAGAACACCATAAAACCACCCGTCTTTATTCCCAAGACCACATATTTTTTTGATAAAATCGCCGAACTTGGACTTTTTACCCAGAAAACTTTCGCGTAACCGCCGGTTTTTGTAGTCAATCCGTCAACTTTTTCTGAAAAAATTGTTTACAGAATGTGTACAACTTGCTTAATTGTTCACATATGATATGTTATGCTTTCTAACCACTAATCATACTTGTTTGTTATTACTTGAATAGAATATGCCAAGAGAAGAAATCTCTTGCATTGCGAAAAGGACAAGAGGGGCTTTAAATGATCCTGAGCCAAAAAGGAAACCAGAGGAACACCCGAATCTACTGTGGACTGGACTCAATAGTATGTCAGCAAAACTATGTGAAAGAGAGATACACATAGCAAGAATTGTAGACTGGAGAATCATCAATAATTTAGGATGTTTTGAGCTACTGGAAGACATATTGCTGGTCAGAATGGTATTAGCGAGGGGGGGGGGGATTCTAACATCAACAATGTGGAACAGGGCTCTGGAGATCAGAGAGCCAATATATAAAGAGTGGTTTTTAGAGTTTTTGAGAAGTTTAAAAGTAAAAAAAATAAAAAAAAATAAAAAAAAAATGAAGGGATTGAGACTGACTCATTTCTCAGCTTTAGGCTAGGAGGTGAGGAGAGGTCAGTGACATTGATGCAAATTTGAATTTTGCTTGGGTTGATTTCTGAGGAGGAAGCTTGCAATGATAAACTAAAATAGCTGATCATGCATGGTGAAAGAAGTAAAGTAGATTTCAATGCAAGTGAATATTGGATGGAGATCAGTAGAGAAGATGAGAGGATTTATGGGAGGAAAAGAGTTTCTTCGATCAAAAGACCATTATTACAGGTGTTGCATAAGATTCTAGTGCAATTTGTCTTGCATAGATCTTATTATGAAGAGTTTGTTTTGGAAGATGATTTGTGGGTTATACATACTTTTGATAAGAAACATCCATTGAGGCACCTGAACTTAATTTGGATTATTACACAACACTTTAGAACCGGGGTTGTAGCAAAGGGTGACACATACATTTGTTGTGGTCACATTATCACCAAGATTGCTAAAAGCATAGGATTGTTCAATGCAGAGGAGATGTTGTTATTTAGAGATCTAGTGACCCCCAAGCCTGTGGATATGAAGAGCTTTTGGAGGATTAGAGAGAAAGAAACTAGAAATCTTAAAAACTTACCAGAGGTCTTGGAGGTGGAACCCCCTGAATGAATGGTGAAGTACAAACAGCAGCAACATCAGTCACAATGATCACCACCGTACTTGGCAGGGAACTACGACGGGTTTTATGTGTTTGTGTTTGTATGACCAAGTTGTGGTCACTTAAAAAAACAATTTCCAAACAATACTTTGTTTAAAATTATTTGATCTGTAATATTGGTACCACCGTAGATACATCCCCCGTGAACGTAAAATTGCTGAAGAACGTCTAATGGCTGACTATTTTAGTGACAACCCAAAATATACGGAAGAAAATTTTAGGCGTCGCTTTCGTATAAGCTGTAAACTATTTTTAGAAATAGTACAAGGTATTGAAACATATATTGAAACTCATCATCCTCTTCCCAAGCATTTTGATTTCTTTAGAGTCCGACCCAATGGTAAAGGTGTAATGAGTTTTAGGGTGATTATGAAATGCACATGTGCCCTATGCCAATTGGCTTACGGGATATCAGCTGATGCATTAGATGATTATTTACAAATAGGTGAACATTGTGCACGAGATTGCCTAAATTTTGTACTATGTGCATAATCCATTTGTATGGGAAGGAGTTTTTAAGAAAACCATATGAGAATGACATTCGCAACTTATACAACGCACATAACATGGTTCATAAGATATCGGGAATGTTGGGAAGAATCGATTGTATGCACTAGGAATGGAAAAATTGTCCGAAAGAATGGCAAGGCCAATTTCACAGAGGTGATAAAAAGTATCCAACTATAATGCTTGAAGTCGTTGCTTCATACGATTTGTGGATTTGGCATGCATTTTTTGGGGTGGCGGGTGCGAATAACGATCTTACAGTTTTAAATAATTATCCGTTATTCGACGACCTACTTGATGACATCTCCCCTAAGGTTCCGTTTGAAGTATACGGGCGTAAATTTAACCATGGGTATTATCTAGCTGACAGAATTTACCCAGAGTGGGCATCTTTTGTCAAATCATTTAAGGTTGCAAGTAACCTAAAGAATGTCGTATTCAAAGCGAAACAAGAAAGTGCTCGAAAAGATATCGAAAGAGCTTTTGGTGTCCTCCAAGGACGTTAGCATACCATTGCCCAACCGACGCTTGCATTTAATGTGGGCAAGTTACGGAGAATCATGTACTCGTGCATCATAATGCATAACATGATTTTGAAAGATCAAAAATTTGCGATATCCGAAGTTAGCGAAATGGATATTTCTCTGCCAACCAAATTTACAACAGACATGGATTAACCGTTGCGCAGTGCAAAGAAGAAAAGCCAAAGAACTACATGATAAACGCAAACACGTAAAGCTTCAATGATGTCTCATCGAGCATATATATGTTTGAAAACGACATTAGTGGGAACAATTTCAACAACAGAATCCTGGTTTCGTTATAATTTGATGTATTTCTTAAGTTGCGTATGTTCTTTTACCGTAACTTTATTTTACGTTTCACATGTTTTTTATTGTGTTGTATTGTATTTTTATTTTTAATAAAATGATTTAGTTTATTTAGAAATTTGAATAAAAAAAATAAAGCTGTAAGTGATGGGCCTCAAATGAGTAAGTTGAGGTTAGTTATGAGTGATGGGAGGTTAGTTGTGAATGTTTGTTATAGTGATGTGGCACCCCGTGGACCTCGAATGAGTAACTTACCCTTGTCATGACACCTAGTGCTCTTAATAAATTGGTGACAAAGTAATAGATTTCAATGACATCAAGTTACTTGTTTGAGTTAATTACATAAATTGTCCTTGGGGTTTGCTGATTTTACGGATCTTATCCTTGTACTTTTTTTTAAGCGGGTCACGTCTTTGTGGTTTTTTATTTTTACGGATCTTGTCTAATTTTCGACCCAAGTCCAAATGATTGTTAAAAAGGACCTAACTTGACATTGATGGACTAACGTGAGGGTTAACCTTGTAATTTGGGTTTTCCCTCTCAAATACAAACCACAAGGACGATTTATGTAATTTAATCTTTACAAAAATATTAAAAATTTTTTAAGTTTATTATATGAAATATTTTTAATTTTATTATAATAATTTTTAGAAAAAAAAAATCTAAAAAAAATTTAATATTATTAAAAAAATAATTTTATAATTAAAAAAATTATTATAAATTAAAAAAAAAATAAAACCTTTTTTTAATTTTATTACAAAACGGATGAAAGCGAATAAAAAAAAGTTTTATACGCTTTCATCCATTTTTATACGTTTTCGTCCTTGTTATACATTTTCGTTTGTTTTTGTACGTTTTTATATGTTTTCGTCCGTTTTTATACGTATTTGTATGTTTTTAAACGATTTTTGGATGTTTTTCTACGATTTATTTCGTTTTTGGACGTCATTATACGTTTTTGTACGTTTTCATCCATTTTTTTACGTTGTTTTCATAGATTTTCTTATGATTTTTATCCGTTTTTATACGTGTTTTATAAGTTTTCATACGTTTTGTTCGTTATTATACTTTTTTATACGAAAACGCATAAAACATACAAAAACGTACTAAAAACGAACAAAAAACAACAAAAGCGTATAAAAACGAACACAAATGGATGAAAACGTATAATAACTTCAAAAAAGGAAAAAAATCATATAAAAACGGATGAAAAAGTACAAAAATCGTAAAAAGCGTACAAAAACGTATAAAAACGTACGAAAATATACAAAAACAGACAAAAAAGTATTAAAACGTATAAAACTAAAAAATATATACAAAAACGTATTATAAAAATCGTTTAGTACATACGCCGTTTTTTGTTTTGTTTTTTTTAAGTGTTTTTTTGTTAGAAATTTTTTATTATAATAAAATTAAAAAAAATTCCTATAGCAAAATTATTATTATTATTTTCAGATTAAATTACATAAATCGTCATTGTGGTTTGTATTTTGAGAGGGAAAACCCAAATTATAAGGTTAACCCTCACATTAGTCCATCAATGTCAAGTTAGGTCTTTTTTAACGATCGTTTCGACTTGGGTCGAAAATTGGACAGGATCTGTAAAAATCAAAAACCACAGGGACATGACCCACTTGACAAAAGGTACAGGGACAAGATCCGTAAAAATCAGCAAACAACAAGGATGATTTATGTAATTAACTCTACCTGTTTTAACTAAAATGGAGAAAAGATAGAAAAAGAGGGGAAGAAAGATAAAATGCGTGGTGGTATAAATACTAGTAACAATCAATAGATAGGATAAAGTAACAATCGATTTTAACCATGGAGCCGATTCAGAAACAATCGATTTCAAACATGGAGGCCGAGGTACGATCTACTTGTTGATACAAAAGTTAGGCGTTCCTTGTTTGGGCTCCAGCTCTCGTACCAATTAATGATTGTTGTTTGAGACCTGCGCACTAAGAGACAGAAAACACCGTTAGGCTTACCGTGGGATTGTCTCCCACGATTATCCTCCGGCGTGAGAGTAAGTGATCGATTTAGGGTTTAAAGAGAATTAGGGTTTGTAGATCGTACCTTTAACGAGGAATGAGATTCCCCTTATATACGCACGGAATCCTTGTTGGTTCCGTGCTCCTCAACCTTCGACGTATCCCGCCTAAATCGGTTGGGGAGTGATTATCTCTATAATTAGGAGATATCCGATATCTATTCCATGAATAGCTTTGGTTTGGGCCTTCGTGAGCCCAAACATCTATCGGCTTAGCCCAGTTCATACTGGGCTAAGTTAATGTTGGACTTTAGTCGGGTTCGTGACCCGGATATAGACTATACGTCATCATGTCCCCCCAGTCTAGTATGCGTAGTGACGAACTGCGGATGCTAGACTAAAAATCGTAGTCAATGAAAAAGCTGTGAAGCGTAGCCAAGAAGCCATAAAAAATACCCGCTAGTTCATTGTATCTAGACATGGGATTAAAAAATGGGGGCCTCGTAAGTTGGGGGAAAGTAACTGCAGTAACGTCCCATCAAGCGATCTCAGCCACACAGTTAATGTTAGTGGGGTCCACGTGTCACTCATCGCGTGGATGAGAAACACTATATAACCCGTCACTGGATTTCCACTGTGTTTCTCACAGTTACAAGAAAATACAAGCCGCCATTGTCAAGAATCCTTGCATTTTCAATCCAGAAAACCAGCTACTGCAAAGGTAGCCGCGCGTGCGTTTTAAAAAAAACAAGACCATGGTCAAACAGTTGTCTGATTTCACTTCCGACCTCACCGAGAGCGATCTCCTAGAATTCACCTCAGATTATTTTATACCCCTTGACGTGCGTCCGGTTGTACCGGGTGTGCGGGCATCTATTGCGGACTTCCCTAATGGGAAAGTGGGGGTATATACACGTTTTTTTGAATTCGCAAATCAACGTGTGCCCCTATCCCGATTTCTGTGCGATGTATTAAATTATTACAATCTGCACCTATCGCAGCTGCACTACATCGGTGCGGCCAAAATTACCAATTTTGAGGTGAACTGCCGTCTACTGGCGGTTAACCCAACCATCAACCTATTCCGCGCCTTTTATCACACGACATGGGCACATGGGTGGGTATCCTTTGCTAAGCGCGCTGGTAAACTTCAGTGTTATACTGAGAAGCTAGACGCGCTTAGAAATTGGAGGGAATTATTTTTTTGGGTAGACGACACATGCTTTCCATGGCATCATAATTTTTATACCCGGGGTACGTTGCCGAGGGATGAGTGCCCCTTGCCTGGATCATATGTCGCTGAGGATGCGGAACTGATTAATACTAACCGCATCCCCATTAGTTCCTATCCTGAGGAATTTTTGGTGCATATGGGCATCAGCCGTAATTATTTTGGTATGCCGGATGAGATGCTAATCTTCTTAGGCGCCAATTGTTAGGGTGGGTACTCGTTCTTCCACACCCCCTTTTGTAATTAATGTAAGAGCGTTCTGTCCTTTCCGCGCATTATATAACTTGTTGTTATTTGTTGTCTTCTATTGTGCAGAGATGGATCTTTTCACCGTTGTGCACCTAGAGAAGCCTGTGGAGGTGAAGGTAGGAACACGGCCCCTGAAAGAAGGAGAAGAGCCCATACTGGCAGCCACAGTGGGGCATGTTACGGAGCTAAACCTTGAGGAGGCTGGGAGTAGTGGTCCCCATGCGTTGGAAGCTACTCCTATACAAAGTGTGCCAAGCCCTAGGGTGCCTTCTCCCGTAGCGCAACCACCACCTGTAGCAGTGGCGCGGCCGATGGAAGAAGAAGAAGAAGAAGAAGAGCAAGAATCTGAGCTAAAGTGCAAGAGGTCGCTCGGGGATTATGGCGCTAGCTCATCAAGGAAAAAACGCCCAGTGATCCTTACTGTGGAATCATCCACCAGTGACGCTGCTTCATCTCACCCATCTGCTGATATCTCTGGTCCACAGTAAGTAATGTCATCAATATATATATATATATATATATATATATATATATATATATATATATACTAGTGGTCGTAGCCCGCCCAATGGGCGGGCATGTATTATAATTATCGTTGACATAATTTGCTATAGTGAAATTATCATTTTGAAAAAGTAAGTTAAAGGAAAATAAGATATACACGTACCAAATTTTTTATTGAATGCATTAAGAACGAAAAGAAATAAACTGTTTTCGAATATGAGAGAAAAAGTTTCAAAGTGGTACGCAAGAACAAAGTATCAAAGCATAACTTGTTCGATGGGCGAGCAAGCCTTATAAATATAGTTAAAAAAACTTAAGTTAACGAAAAAATAAGCTATAAGTATAACCAACACTTGATTGAATCTTTCCAGGATGTGCATTTCCAGCTATCTGAACGGGAATCATTCCTTCTTGTACTTGTTGCGTCTACATCCCTTTGAACTTCTGGCTCAAGCTTTACTTTGATGTTTCTACTTTGTGCATTCAGACACATTTTCTATTACGGAGTAATAAATTAATAAACAAAAAAAAATAATTAAACATCTCTGATTTACATTGCATGAAGTAGCCATCCTATAGCAATTGATAATTGTGTTTTCTTGACTTGCCATTCATAGATGTAGAAAGGAGATTGATTTTTGCGAGGGACGCATCCGAAGTCAGTAAAAAAAAAAGGAGCACACAACATTAATATTATAAGACAATTGTTTCTTTGGTTTTTTGTTTTTGTTTTTTGTTTTTTTTAAAGAATTATAAATAATTGTATGGTTTGCGTGGATGGTTAATAACATAACATA
Organism: Chrysanthemum seticuspe; assembly: GCA_019973895.1. Taxonomy (NCBI): domain Eukaryota; kingdom Viridiplantae; phylum Streptophyta; class Magnoliopsida; order Asterales; family Asteraceae; genus Chrysanthemum; species Chrysanthemum seticuspe. Next base: position 55,440,180 of record BPTQ01000008.1, on the reverse strand, counting down.
TATAATTTTTACAACATTATGAATTTTATGTATGTTTGTAAAGTTGTAGATAATGAAAGTGTATAAAAGTGATATAATAGTTAACTTAAATTCTAAACAAAGCTTCTTTGTAGACAACATTTGTTGTTGATTTTGCGTATTTCCCGTCTTCATCACAACATTAAAGAGTGGTTTTCTTTTATGCGTTAACAACGAAAATTAATTAACCATTATTATATATTGAACAGTTCAAATGTACCAATTTATTCTTAATAAGAAGTTTATGATTTCAAATCTTAAACTAAACTTGTTTATAGGAAGCTTTAGTTGTTGATTTTGCGGCATTAGTGCTTGTAGCACAAAATATAATTTTAAATGTGTTTATTTTCTTTACTTTTGAGACAACCATATATAGATGGTCAGGGGAGAGAACTAACCACTGAAGAAATAGCTTTTCTTTTGACAATTTTAGACGTTGAATTATATACCATTCATCGTCTCCTTACTCCTTGTGATGGTTCATTGTACATGTTGTCTTCCCCAACAGGTTTATTAATGAGTAAAGAACTCTCATGTTTCTTCCATCACCGCTTGATAAAATGTTATGTGCACATGTATTCTTCATAAATTCTCTTCAACTATATGGTTTTAATTTAGGGTTTGGGTGTGTGATCTTTTGTAGTAAAAAACTAATTATACTAATAACTAAACTAATCAAACTAATAAATTCAGATATTGAGAGTTCCCAAACTTATAACACAAAGCAGCATAAAACACCCCAAACAAAGTATTGCTGATTTGGATCCTTGATTAGGGACATGAAAAATGGATCTAGATATGAATCCAAATGTGATGAGTTCCTGTCATGAAACAAAAGAGTTAAAAAGAATACATTCAAAGAGCTAAAATGATGTTCTTGTAGTGTTGCATACAGTTGGATAAACAAATAACGACGACATTTAACAGTGGCATACCTGAACGGCATCCACATTAAGGATGAGAGATTTGGCATAATCACACACCATTGTACTATCATAGTGAATCTCTCACTAATTCTACTGGTAGGTATGTTTGTACTATCAAGATATTCATCTATTTTTTTAAAAAAAATTGAAGCCTAAAGCTCGCCTCAAATACCTTGCTGTAATTCTTTTGGTAAACCAAGTTATCATGTGTCACCTCATATGTAGAAGCCTCAATTCTAAATCCACTGTAATTATACATTCATTTTCATTTTCTCCTAATTCAAGTGATATGTTCAAATGTTAAAACCCAAAAGTAAGAAAGAACATAATCATTCCGCCATATATTATAAGGCCAACAACCCTCGTAGGCTTATGACATGTTTATATTACACTTACGTAAAACTATAATTATTCCAAAAAAATAAGTAAAGGTGGAATACATAGCTCATTTATACCTAGAACTACTTCAATGGAGCTTTTCCTGTTACACACTTTTAACTGTGAGTGGTCAAATTCCTGAATCTGACAACCACTCGGTCACCAGCATTTAATTAAGCATCAGTTACCTGATACGGTCGATGTACCACTACCACACTGGATGCATACAAAAAGAATGCTAGCAAGTGATTGGAAAAATAATACAAAGTTGTTTACTTTCAAGAACCATGATAACTCAAGGGTAAAAGTTTTTGTCTCCATGTTTCAAAATATTGTATTACAAAAATAAAAAAGTACAAATTCTACATATGATAATGTATATTGTCTAGGCAAGCTGATGGAAATCACCTATTCCTTATTAGGGAGACTTGATATAAATTATCCAAGCACCCCCTAGGTACTCAATGGTAACGTCCTAGAGTAATGTGTATGCATGTCTTGAGTGAATAATTGCAATCTGCAGAATGTATATACGAAGGTCAAATAAACCAACTTATGACTTTAGATTGTGCATCATACGAAGGCCAATTTGCTGATATTTTTTTTTTCTATATATATATCGATACTAAAAATTCGTTATAGAAGTTGAAGGTTCAAGTTCATACCACTTTCTTTGTGGGACGTCCAGATCCATGACCAGCCTTGCAGTCAATTCTGCCAACCCCATCAATAGTAAATAAGCTCACAAATACAATCATAGAGTTAATCCACATAAATTTATCTAAGCCATATGTTGCAAAGCCAAACTGACCCATGATGTTATCAATATCCACCAACCATTTTCAATATAAAATCACCACCGTCCCATGTGACACCATAGTAACATCAGAAACAGAACATATTAGTGATGTTGTCGGCAACCAAAATCCTATTGCATGTCTCTATCCATTAATGTCTTATTGGGTAGCTTTTTCATCAGTTGTATGCAATGTTCTTTAAGTTATTTTTGTTGTAAACAATCCCACATCAGGAAACAATCCCAACAACTATTCCTGAAGTTTATTTTGCTGTAAACGAAGCTAAAGTGTGTGCATATGATTAGTGCTTACATTTTTTAAACTCTTTTTGCTTCGTTATCAAGCTGATGATGTTGCTGTCGGCTAAGCGTCGGCTGTTTTAGGCTTTGAAGTCGTATCGGGTGCACCTAAAACAATAATACTGTCAGGTATTTACTAAGGGTGCTACAAAGTACATGTTAAAGTCATTAAGCGGATGTGTGCCAAAATCACTTACCAGCTACACACGGTGGATCGATTCTCCTTTTGCGAAAAGTGGATGCTGCACGTGGTGTCGGTGCAGCAGTTGCTTGTGGAGCTACCACTGGCGTTGTTCTACTTCTTTTTTAAGCGCCCCCTGTCGGGTAGTTCATATATGTGGCCGACATGCCTAAAAAAATGATCACATAAATCGTCAAATAAGGAAAAAATGTTGAATATAGTAACGAACTAAAGTAAAAGCATGTTAAAGGAAGAAGTATGCGGACAGCAAAATGAGTTTGACGCATTGCGTTAGCCAACAACACACGGCTCACCTTGCTGACCAGTTGATGCTGTTGTTGCGGCCCGAGCAGCTGCTATTTCAGGTGTTGAAGCCAAATCAGTCGTTCCTAAAACATTAGTGGTGTCTGATATTTAATAAGCATGCCACAAAGAACATATTACACTCGTTAAGAATATGCGATCCAAATTTACTTGCCATCTACACGCGTTGGGTGAATTCTTTGCTGCAATAACACACACTGTAATTTTTCAACCATCGTTTATTTTTGTACAGAAAGTTGTTGTAACATGTACTAATTTACAACCCAATCAATGATTACTTACTACTCAATGCAAGTACGACATATTGTAACTTCAACCTATGTTCCTCTTCATCAAAACCCATGAACATGTTCAGACATGGATGAGATATAAAGGTAATCCTTACTAAATCTCGACATTAACTTTATAGATTAGCATTTGAATAAAAATAGAAGGATTCAGGAATTTCCCTCAAATACTAATTAAGGAACTAATGAACTATTTATCATAAGCTTAACTCTTGGTAAACATGAACAGTACCAGCATCAAAATCAAGTGTCTTAGGCACATGTTTCTTTCCTGCAACAGTCATTTAGATCCATAAGAATATAACCATCTAATACAACATTACGCAATAGCTGAAAAGATTTATTGTCATAAGAAAAAGAAAGAAGAGAAAAGAAGGCTAACCACATTGGCCAATACTAATAGCGACATCATGGTCGGTCCGTCTATCAAATCGAATCAAATAAATGAGACCATTTTCAAACAACAGTGAATCACCTACACTTTCAAAAAAAGATTACAGTACGAAAGAATCCCTAAACATACATAAATCATGAACATTCATAGTAACGTAAGTATAATGTTAATCTTAACCAGAGTAACATTGTTGGTAACACCATAGCTTATACATAAGAAAAAATCTATTTAGAGATTATAGGTGGCAAAGTTGGGCAGAAACAACGTACCAGGTAACTTGTTGGGTTTTCTCATAGGAACGAATTTAGCACCAATGGCCAATGCTATTGGATGACCAAAAATGAATCCTCTTACTTGAACGACTGCATTATAACAGCAAAATCAAACGATATTATCAGTCTATCAATCAGTAATTCGCAGTGGACAAGTAAAAAATATTCAACTAAAAATATAAATCAACATGTTGATATAGAATATAATGCAAGCTTTTAAATCAAATACCGAGATAAGAGCATAACCCCTTCTTATGTGGGACTATTAAGTTTACAATACATCTTCTTGAGATGGTAGAATTTACAGAGAACTGAAAATCTAAAATTTTGAGTTAAACACAATAAACGTGACTTTTAGATATGTACCAAATGGCCTGTGAGAAGCAGTGTCAAGTCTGAAAAAAGTTAGGTGATCAAGTATTTTCCTTTCTACCAAAAACTGCATTGGATCTTTCCTGCAATTTAGATTAATGTTTGCCTGTTAAGCTATTTCGATACAATCATTGGTTAAATTACTTCATTTTAATTCAAACTTAACCAAAAATAGAGATTGTTTATCACCGTAATTCATGAAGCCATCCTTGCGTACCAATAACAATTTGCATCTCACTAATCTGCCCTACTTATAGTTTCTTCAGTAATGCCAATATTGTCTTTTTATTTCAAATGAACATGTCAATATCAAAGATCTAAACAAAATATATTAAAAGAATTAGACCATATATTTAAAAAGAAGAAGAACCTGATCATTAGAAACCTTCTAAATTCTTTCGAATTGAAACCTTCTCAATTCTTTCGTCAGAATTGTATGTAATCAAAATCTAAAATTATAAGGGCGTCAAAACCATGATTTCAGCGCTTCATTCATGTCGATTCTCAACCTACATTTACCTTAAGGCTTGACTCAGATGGTAACATGAGCATGGTAAGCTAAAATAAAAAAAGTATTTCACTTTGAACTGCCAGGCTTAGATAACTAATATGGTAACACGTTTGTAACCACTGCCGTCGACGTGCGTGGGAAGTGATGATTTTGTTACAGATTTGGGATGGTGATTTTACTGGATGATCACTTCCCCTGAATTTGAGGTCCTTCCATCTTTCACGTATATCTTCCGCAATCTGGAAATTTCATTTGACAAAGATATCAGAAAAGTACTACCAAATCGCCATCAGATACTGATAGAAAAAGAGTAGATGACTACTGACATTTTCAACAAACTGTACCTCCTGGCTCTTTGTCACAACAGGTTCACTAAGGCCACTAACTCGCTCAAACATGGCAATGGCTTATGAGCATATCAGCTTGAGCTTATGACCTAAAATAAGTAATTAGCAATGAAACATGTACAATAAATAAAGACATACCCATGGCTAGTCTTTCCAGCTACGTGCCTACTTTAATTTGTCTATTTTGTTTACAGTTTTATCAAAAATGATTTTTCTCATAAGATTATCGAATTAAAAAGCATTTTTCTCATACCACGTGATTTTGTATTTTTCATAATCCATATGGCGGTGAGCGCAGTCATTATCACGAAGAAGAAAACAACTGTCGCTATTACTGGAACAATATATTTGTTACTCTTCTTCTTTGCACCCATACCGTCATCATCGTAACTGCATAAAGGGAACAAACGTCAAATACATAATCTGTTTTTAGATTCAAAAGTTCAGTCAAGGTTTTCAAAATTGGTAGCAAACCTCAATGACAATGATTCCTTGCGTGACTTTTCTAGGAGCTCTACTGGAAGTGGACCAATGAAATGATTTCCTTTTAAATTGCTATAACAAACAGTAGGTAAGTAACTTTGTGACGTATAACTAAAACTTTGATGCTAGCTCAAGGGGAAGGTAACTTACAGTACCTTGAGGTATCTCAGTTCAGCAAGAAACTTAGGAACTTTTCCTGTTAAGTTGTTGTTGGACAAATACCTGGAAAAGGAATTGAAAAAATAGGAGATAAATTTGTGGCTTTAAAACATGTGAAACAGTTTTATCTTTGGCATTGTAAGAGCAATATCAGCTTGAGCTTATGACCTAAAATAAGTAATTACCAATGAATCATGTACAATAAATAAAGACATACCCACATTCCCATAATGACAAATGGCTTGTTAGCAAAAAAGAAGGCATAGAAGGTACGGAGATGGTTTTATCTTTTGCATTGTAGCGAGCAAGTAATGAAGTCAGCAAACATGACATATACTTCAAGTTCTGCACGAATGTTACAAACTTCTACATCTCTTCCATCTTTAGTCTGTTGTGAAGCTTTTAGAGCATCCCTGAGAAAAAACTTGTTGCAGAAGAAGTATTCACAAAGAAACAATCTAACACAAATTCATATTTAATACCAATTTGAATTATATGTACCTCAACCGCATATGCAATTGTTTTAATCAGAATAAATAAAGATTTAAGGATACTCACTCACAATACATGACCTGTTATAAGATGACTAAAATGATACTTACTACCTCAAGAATGCAATGGTTCAGCTACACACGTTGAAATTCAATTCGACCAAGCTAGTAGTTAAGCTTATCATTGGCTATGAAAATCATCTAGTTAAGTTTCCATAACCATATGTTCGACTTCTTTCTCAGTTAGCTCCAAGTCTATGCAAAACTGCACCTTCAACAGGAGAGCCTGTTCATACTGTTAGAATATGATCTATAGTTACAAAAAATAAATGTTACATAAAGGCCAATCTTACCATATATAATTCGTATGAAGGCTTGGATTATCTTGCAGTGCCAATTCATGGTTGCAAACCTGTGATTAAGAAAACACAAAAATCAGTAAACGAACATTAGAAGATATTGTGAGGAAAAAAAGGGATATTAGGGTTTTTGAGAAAAAGTATATTATGAATGAAGTGCATATTTTTTTTCCGTATATTCTTAGGTTAATAAGTTTTTAAAAAGATAATTGCTTAATATAATTTTTGTAGATAAATTGTATTTAGTATAGGATTCCAATATAATTATAGGCATTTATAGATTATAATATGCAACATAATTATCAAAATAACTTGTTGCCTAAGTGGTAAACACACAAGTTATTTATCCAAATGACCAAGGTTCAATCCTTGCAAGGCCCCTTTTTTATAAATAATTTTCAAAAATATTTATTAAAAATCCGAAATTTACAAAAAAAATTATTAAAAATCCGAAATTTATATAAAATCTAATTAAATTAAAAAATTAGTTAGGTGGATTAATAAATTGCTTAGTTGGACAAAAAATGCTTAGGTGGCATTGAAATGCTTAGGTGGCATTGAGGTGGCATTGAGGTGGCATTAATGCCAAATGCCTCCTGTTATATATAATATAGAGATATATATATATATATATATATATATATATATATATATATATATATATATATTACGCACCCCATGGTTTATATGAGCAACTAATAATTTTTCGTCCATGTATGTAGGTTTGAACAGACTGTGGAGTCGCCCCCCCTAAGAGTCCTGTGCGCACCAAATCCTCTGAACCGAAGAAGAAGGACACGGAACCAATGGATCCTGAGAAAGCACCAATAGAAGAACTCATTGAGCAGTTGAGTATGGCCGCAGCGCACCAGGCAGCATTAACTGCGCAGCTGAGGGCTAGTTACACCGGGGAAAGTTCCCAGAATGTGAAGAAGAATAAACAAATTGCTCAATTGGAGGCCCAGTTGGCCAGTGCCAAAATGGAAGTAGAGGCTATGAGCACGTATTCCCAGAGACTGGCTGATGAAAAAATGTTGTTGCTGAGCCAAATGAGGCAGGAGCGTACCACAGCAGTAGAGTACAAAGCTTCCTGTATATGGGCACTAAAATACCTTGAAAAGGGCAAGGATGAATTAACCTCGCAACTGGAAAAATTTGGCGCTACCGTGCGTGATGCTTTGGAAACGCAGGTGGCTGATTGGGCATGGTTTGCGACTTGCCGCGCTTGGTTCTCTGGAGTCTCCAGAAATTGTGGGTGCCTTTGGGGCAGTTGTTCAGTGCGCCTTAGCGCGGGGTAAGTCAGAAGCGGTTGAGGAGCTTCATAGGGCAGAGTTATTGACGGTACCCATTGATAAGGTACCTGGGTATGATGAGCGAGCGTATGATGAGCTGGTAGCTGCTATGGAAAAGATGAAGTCAGTAGAGTTGCCCATGATTTCTGAGTTAGAGCGCGTTCAGGATTTTCCAATAAAGGTCATTATGGAGGGATTGACCTTAGCTCGGCATCTTGGTGGAGAGGCCGTTGCGCAGCCAGACCATTTTCTTAAGCCTGATGAATCTCAACTTCACGTGCCTGTATTTGCGTGCCCCAAGGATATCTTGAATCCTTTTTTGCTAGAGAAGGAAGTGCCTTTGAAGCAAGTTTTAGAAGCGCATGCTACGAGACTTGCCAAGAAAGAAGGGATCAAGGGTAAGGCTGTCCTTTGTGGCGTGGGCGCGGCACACCTCCCCAGGTCTGATGGGATACCAGTTAGTATTGCAACCGTGTTGCGCCAAGATTCCGAACTCCTGAAGAGGCTGAGTGAGGCTAAAGATGCAGCCAACCGCGTGGGTAGCTCATCGCTGGAGCGGTGTAATAGTTGGTAGGTTTGTACGTTGTAAAGTAACAATCCTTCTGTAATAACTCATAGTTATTAATAAAATCTTCTTTTGTTAAGTTTGTATGGATATTGTTGCACTTGTAATGTACGTACTTGTCTATTTGTCTTTGCCTAAAAGACATATGTATTGTCTAAGAGGCAAATGTGTACATAAGTGTGAGTAATATGAGAAATTCATAATCATGTATGAAGATCATAGTAAAAATAAGTTCTAAGTATTTTCTATCATAGTCGTGTATGTTATGATATGCAGCGTACTGTAAATATCACATTTAAGAAATCAAGTGTCTTGGTTCCTAGGTTGTTAAACGTGCACCATATGCGATGTTGCGCACCCGTCGTGGGGTGCGCATAAAACCTATTCCAACGTCTTGAGAACAAGGTGTTTAACAAGGATATGTGATCCGGTGTTGATGGGTTTGCAACCCTCTTACTCAACAAGTTGTTTAGTAGGTTAACTTATCCTTTTACCATCGTGGGTTTATTTTAGTGCAAGCGCGCCATGTAGGCAAGAGATAAAAAAAATGTTAAGACATACAGTATATGGAAATAACAAATTAAAATGTGTCGCGGAGTTAGCTAGAAACCGCGACGTTTTATTGATACTTGCAAGTTTTTAAATAAGACATAATACTAAGTAAAACAAAAAGTAAATACATAGATGTTTATTGGGCATTTCCATAAAGTGCCAGGGCGTCTGTGCGCTGGGCCGTAGCCATCCTTATAGGTAGCACCTCTTGAGGTTGCAGATGTTCCATGTGCGTGGCAGTTCACGACTATCCAAGCCTCGTAGCTTGTACGCGAATGTTCCCAATGCTTCAGTAACCTCATAGGGTCCTTCCCACTTTGGTCCAAGCTTACATATGTCTTCTACATGGCTAGCATCATTGGCGCGGTAAACGAAGTCACCTGGTCTGAATGAAACACGGCGCACTTTAGCGTCATAGTATCCCTTCATCTTTGACTTTGATTTTTCTTCCCGGATAGCTGCGCGTTCGCGCCGTTCTTCTAGCAGGTCTAAGTCGACACGTCTCTCCTCATCATTGGTTGCCACATTGATTTCCATAGTGCGGATAGTTGGCATTCTGATTTCGGCTGGTATGACAGCTTCTGTCCCGTAGACTAGAGAGAAGGGAGTGTCTCCCGTGCTGGTTTTGATTGAGGTGCGATGTGCCCACAAAACATGTGATAGCTCTTCCACCCACCTTCCTTTGTGCTTGTCCAGGCGTGCCTAAATTCCTTCACCTAAGCTTCGATTCGCACGTTCCACTAAGCCATTGGTTTGTGGGTGTTTAACTGACGCGAAGTGCTGTGTAATTTTCAACTTCTCGCACCAGTCTTTGAAAGGGTTGTCGCAGAATTGTTTCCCGTTGTCCGAGATGATTTCCCCAGGCAGTTCGAAGCGGCATACAATATTTTCCCAGACAAAGCGTTTTACCTGGTTTCCAATGATTGTCACTACTGCCTTTGCTTCGATCCACTTAGTGAAGTAGTCAATAGCGACTATGAGGAATTTTAACCCCCCTGCTGCAACAGGGAAAGGGCCTGCTATGTCGATACCCCACTTATAGAATGGCCATGGTGCTGTAATTGGTGTTAGCTCGTGTTGTGGTTGGCGCGGGACGGGTCTATGAACTTGGCAATCGTTGCACTTCCTGATTAAGTCCCGCGCATCACGGTGCATGGTTGGCCAGTAGTATCCTGACCTTAAGGCGCGAGCCACCATGGACCGTGGTCCCAAGTGCATGCTGCATGAACCTTCGTGGATTTCTCGCAGTACATAATTTGCTTGTAGGGGGCCAACGCAGCGGAGCCATGGTTGCAGGAAGGAGCGTCGGTACAGTATGTTGTCTCGAAGTTCAAACCTTTGCGCTGTGCGCCGTATCCTTCGAGCTTCCTTCTGCTCCTCGGGTAATACTCCCTTGCTTATGAATTCCACTATCGGTGTCATCTACGTAGGTCCGTCTTCCTCTATTACCGTGGATACTTCCATTTCTGAAATAGATTTGCTCTTCAATGTTTCCACCAACACCTGTTTGGATAGGTGTGCAAAGCTTGTGGATGCGATTTTGCTTAATGCATCCGCCTTGCGGTTTTCCCCTCTTGGGACCTGTTTGATGGTAAACCTGTCAAAGCTTTGAATTAATGCTTTGGTTTTGTCAAGATACTGGATCATGTTTTCCTCCTTGGCTACATACTCACCCAACACGTGGTTAGCTACTAGCCTGGAATCTACATTCGCTTCCAGGTTGCATACACCCATTCGAGATGCAATGCATAATCCAGCTATTAGGGCTTCATACTCTGCCTCGTTATTTGTTGCTGTGAATTCGAAATGCAGTGCGTAAGTGAATTTCATTCCTTCTGGGTTTGTGAGGATGAGGCATGCTCCTGACCCATCTACGCACGAGGATCCATCTGTAAACAAGATCCATGGATCTGGTAGTTCCTTTGTACCTGATGCAGGTGCGGCATCAGTTTCTGGTTTTTCAATGATGAAATCTGCGAGTATCTGCCCTTTTACCGCAATTCGTGGTCTGTAGGTGATGTTATGCTCACCGAGCAACACACTCCATTTTTGCAGTCGTCCTGATGCATCAGGCTTGGAGATGATTTGCTTGATCGGTTGGTCTGTGATTACCGCTATTGGGTGCGCTTGGAAGTACCTGCGTAGCCGTTTAGCAGCAAACACCAATGCCAGAACTAATTTTTCCATGGCGCTATAGTTCATCTCCGTCTTTTTGAGTGCCTTACTTACAAAATAGACAGGGGTTTGTACTGAATCCCTATCTGTTAGTAACACTGCGCTGACTGCTCCATCAGTTGCGGATAAATACATAATCAACTCTTCCCCTGGTCGGGGTGCGACAAGTGTGGGGAGCGTTGCAAGGTGTTGTTTCAGCTGCGTGAAGGCCTTTTCTGCCTCCGTAGTCCACCGGAAATCACCCTTTTTTATACACTTTTTGAGTGTTTTGAAAAGGGGTAATGATTTGTCTGCTGACTTGGATAGGAATCTGTTTAGACCGGCCAACTTTTCGTTGAGAGATTGGACTTCCTTCAACGTGCGCGGTGAGGGAAGTTCAATGACAGCCTTAGTTTTTTCTGGACACGGTTTTATACCGTCAGGTTCTATCAGGTATCCCAAGAACATGCCTTCAGTAGCGCCGAAGGTACATTTTTTGGGATTCAGCTTCATGTTGATCTCTCGTAGAGTTTTGAACGTTTCCTCAATATCACGCACTAACTCATCTTCAGTATGGCTCTTTATGACCAGGTCATCAACATAGACCTCTAGGTTGCGGCCCACCTATTTTTCGAAAGCATTATCTACTAACCGCTGATAGGTTGCGCCTGCATTCTTCAAGCCAAAGGGAATTTTTGTGTAGCAGTAGACGCCTTGGCTTGTGTGAAAGGCCATTTTTTCCTCGTCCTCCTTAGCCATCTTTATTTGATGATATCCTTTGTATGCATCGAGAAAACACTTTAATGGATATCCACACAAAGACTCTATTTTCCAGTCTATCTCTGGTAGTGGGTAGCAGTCTTATGGACATGCTTTGTTTAGGTCGGTGAAGTCCACGCACATCCGCCAGCTACCATCGCTCTTCTTTACCATGACTGGGTTGGAAAGCCAGTCATGATCGTAGACTTCCCGCATAATTCCTGCCTCTACTAGTTTGTGTACCTCTGCCAGGATTGCCTGTGCGCGCTCTGGAGCCTGGCCGCGCTTCTTCTGGCGTATGGGTGAGTATCCTTGCCGGATTCTCAGTTTATGCTTTGTGATTGAGCGTGGTACCCCAGTCATGTGTTTTGGCTCCCATGCAAAAATGTCCAAGTTCTTTTGCAAGAGTGTACATACAGCTGCTTTGCCGTTGTTCGACAGTGACCCTCCAATGGATATTTCCTGTTCCGGGTATTCCGGGTGAATTGCAACCTTCAAGTGAACTTTGGTTGCGCGCTGTTCTGGGATCGGTGCCGTTTCGTATGTAATCGTGTTACATTCTCTATGTGGTATATTGGCATTGTGAAGAGTAACAATACCACCTTCCACTGGGAATTTAAGCATCCCGTGCGCTGTTGATGGCACTGCGCGCATAGCTGATATCCCAGGTCTCCCGATAATGCCATTGTATGGCGAGGGAGATTTAATCACCATAAATTCCATCCAGGCCGTCGCGGAGTGTTTTTTATTTCCGATGCTGACTAGTAATCGTATTTGCCCCATAGGCCATATCTTTTTACCCGTAAAACCCGTCAGCGCCGTTCTGACCGATCTTAACTGACTGCGTATTTCAGATCGCAGTCACTTGAAGCAGTGCTCATACATGATGTCTGCAGATGCTCCACCATCAATGTACATGCGGTGGATGTCGTGACCCCCCGCACTTATCTCTATGGTGAGTGGTTCCACCACTGCGTTATCCGCAGTTAAGGTGGGGAAAGAGATTTCGCTTCCTCGAGAAAACTCCTGGCTGACCTTCTGTCTAGTGACCCGCTGCCATGATTGTATCATTTAGATGGTGTCGGCCTTGTCTTTGGGTGTCTCTTTCTTGTTCCCACTCTTCTGTCTATCCTTTCCTTCCTTGATGTTTTTGACCAAATGGTCCAATCTGCCCTCTTTAACCATTTTGTCAATGAACTGGCGCAGTTGGACACATTCGTTAATGGTGTGGCCCTTCTGTGCGTGGTAGTCACAATATCCATTCCCGGTGTGCCGATCCTCTGGAGTGCGCATTTGTGGCGGTCTTGAGAAGTTCACACCTTCTGTTGCGAGTATTTCCTTTGGAGTCTTGGTCAGCGGGGTGTATTTGTCATTATCCCTTCCGCTCCCCTGACTGCGATAGCTCCTATTACGGTTGCTACCCCGGTCGGTGGATTGTCTCCCAGGTTGTTCCTGTGACCGATAGTTCGAGTAGTTTCTTTTGCTATCTGCTGCGGCAGCTTCTCCTTGGACAAAGGACCGAGAGCGTTTCATGAGTTCATCAAAGGTTTCGGGAATCTTGTCGTTCAACCTCTTGATGAGTTCTGGGTTGTTAATCCCATTCATGAAACCAAAAATCTTTAGCACTTCAGGGCATGCTTTAACCTGCATGCATTCGTCTTTAAAGCGTTCCATGAATGTGCTTGTAGATTCTCCCTGGCGCTGCTTTACCCTGGCGAGTTCGACAGGATTTTTAGCGCACTGATTGGTGCTAAACAGTCAAGTCTAACAGACTTAAAACTGCTCAAACACTAATGCAATTTAAGATCAGAGGAATATAGTGGATTCCTGGGTCGTTAAGTCCCACGGAGGATGAATTGGTGTTTAAAACAACTTCAGATGATAGAATGATCACTAAGGATAGTGATCAGTAAGGGTTTCGATGGATAATTATACCTAAAGAAAAAATTTACAAATTACAGCGACTTAAATGCAAATTAAAAAGATTAAAAAGTTAAAATCTATTAAATAAACGCTATCACTATTTTTATAGATCGATGAACGTTTATTTTATAAAACCTAAAACGTACGTTTAAATAAAAATTACGTAAACGTACAGAATAAAACGTGAGTTTTAAGAAATAAAATGCCTATAAATATGAAAATGACATTTTTACAATCCTAATAATAAAAGAAAATTATTAGAAAAATAAAATTATTTTTACAACTATTTATTTAATTATTATTAATTAAAAACATATTTTTTTAAGCTTTTTCTGATTTATTAGTATTTAAAGCTAATTAAAAAGGATTAAAAACTACTTAAAATAAAGAAAAATAGCAAACAGTGAAGGAAAAATCTGAAAAATTCAGGAAAATGTTAAAATATTATTCTAAGTTTATAAAAAATATAAAAACATATGCTTATTTGGAGGAAAATAAGGCTGCAGTGCAACTGCTTAATAATAAGCAATCCAAAATAAGCTATAAGCTACAAATGAGTACCATCTGAACACAGAAGCTAAATAATGCTATATTAAGTATAAATTAACTAATTATAAGTACCCTAGATCACTATAGAAGCTTAAGTTGGTTTTGAGCTTATTGGCTTATTTATGAAAAACAGTGATTAAGTGGCACCTTTAAGCACTTACACAAGCTAAGCAAGTGAGCTAAATGGAAAAACAGAAATAGGGACTTAAATTAGACCTGGCTAACTACACAAGAACCAAAGACCAGCTCCTCACAAGCTTGAATGAAGCTTGTGAGAGGTCTGCAAGAAGTGCCTGTGTACACTGATTTGAGCAGTTAGTAAAAATGGGACAAACAATAAGCTTGCTGCATCCCTAGCAAACAAGCTACAAACTGAAAAAGTAAACTTGAGACTTCAAGATGGCTTGGAAAGCTACCCAAAGATCCAAGTTATACATGATTTGACCAATTATCAAGCTCTGTATGAGCTTTTGATTGAACTAGAAAAACTGGTGCACAGAGCACCATTTTGACTTTTTAAGATGAACACTAGGTTGACTAAAATGAAATTTAAACTGATCCTAAGCACTGATTATGTTATGTTAAGGTGGATTAAGACTAACTTGAGGAAGATTAACAAATTATAAACACAAAATCATGATCCTAGATCATAAAATTCCAACAGTGACTCAGTTAAATGATTTTAGAAGAGATTTTGACTTTTACATTAACAAGGACTGATTTTTCTTTTTGAACTGAGTTATTAAGACCTACTGAGATACAGAACAACCAAGAACAAAAGATGAAACTACCTATAACACAGCTAAACAAGCAATACCAAACAACCCTTTATGTGACAGTTTTGGTACTTTTCAAAGCAAAATACTGATTTGGACCATGCTAAGGATTACAGACTTTATATCATCATAAAATAAGACTAAATAACCAAGAAACAACAGTGCTAATAACATGAAACTCAAATATGGCAACTATTCTATTTTGACTGTTAAGATGAGATTTTTGATAACTACAAATTCAAAAGAACAAATGACTGCTTTTATTGTTTAAATATACTTAACTACAGCTAATGACCATAAACAAACAGAAATTTAAACTAATAAACAAGTCACACAGTGAAATGCCAAGAATGAGCAAAAAGCTTACAAGTGGAATTGAGCTGAAAACCAAGAACAAGGACCAAGGAATACTTCCTATAGAACCTCCACAGGTTCACTAACCCATTTCCATTCAAATCAAACTGCTTTCAGCTTTCTTGATCACCTTCACCATAGATTTTTTATTTTTCAACATTTTATTTGTATTTTTGGTGAATTTTGAGTTTTACTTCTAAACTGCTTTTGATGTTACTAAAAGCTTATAAAAGCTTTATAAGGAGCTTAAGTGAGCTTAAGAATCCAAAACAACAACTGCTTAACAATCATTCAAACATTCATGAAATTTTAAACTTGAAAATATGCATAAAATGAAAATATGATTAGGACTTGAAATTGAAACTTGAAAACGATTCAAAACATACTAAGATCACTTAAAAAGTACTTGGAAGCTTTTAAATTACACTGGAAATTAAATTTTAATTATAACGACTAAAACTAAACTAAAACTACACTACTCTTCTTTTTCACTGCTTCTTTCTCTGTTTTTATTGACTTCAAACATCCCATGTCGACCTCTGAGCTCATCCCACAACATCCTGACCATTGGATTGAGCCAGATAATCATTTTTGCCATTTGTCACTTTTGGCGCCAATTTTTCAAAGGGTTGGTTTTCTTAATTAATGGGCTTTGGTTTGATGTGGAGGTGGAGGGGAGAGGTTAACAGGTGTAAAGGTGGAAGGGGAGAGGTGGAAAGGTGAAAACCATGGTGGTTTTGGGATTGCAGGTGTGGGAGAGGTGAAGGAACAGTGAGCGCGGTTTTATTTTAAACGGGGTGGACTTGGGTTGTTAGTTGGGCCTGGTTAAATGGCTGGGTTGGATTTGGACAGGATTGGATATTGGATTGTGTTTTGGGTTTGGGTTAAGATAATAATAGGGTCCGGTTTGTTTAAGCTTATTAATACACAAGGACTAAAAATGTAACTTGCCAATTCTTCAAGGACTGAACATGTAACATTTCTAAAGTTATTACAAGGACTAATTATGCTACAATTGAATAGTATAAGGACCAACATTGCATAAATTTCCATTTTTATAAGTCCAAGGACTAAAATTGCCAATTTTATAACTCTAGGGACCAAACTTGTAATTTTCTCCAAAGTTATCATGAAGGACCAATATTGCCATTTATAAATAGTATAAGGTTTATTTTGATTATTTTCTTATTTTTAAAACCTTAAGGACTATTTTTGACACTTTTGCAAAGTTGAGGGACCAAAGTTGTCATTTTGTGATTTTTAAACTTTAAAGGGTTTGTTTTGACAACTTTTGAATCTCAAGGACCTAAAATGATATTTTACAAGTTTTTGAATGACCAGGGACTGATTTTGACAACTTTTGTAACTTGGGGGACTAAAACTGCCAATTATGCAAACTTAATACGTTTTTCACCAGATTTTGATGTTTTTGCATTTAAAACATATAAAACACTTGTTTGTGATATTTTTATCATTTTGATGAGTTTCTGAGTGTTTTCAGATGTTTTTGGCATTCTAACAGTATAAAAATGATGAGTATTTAGACACTCATCAATCCCCCACACTAAGATATTGCTAGTCCCTAGCAATGATTTATGAAAAGTTAATGGATTTTATCTCTTTACCAAAAGCCATTACTTCTGGAGTAGCCACTTGTTTCAGTTCAAGTAAGAACTTTGGTACAATGATAACCAAATGATTTTGAGCAAATCATAAGCTGTCAACGGATTTGATTTGTCTTTACCAGAAGCCGTACCCTTCTGGACTAGCCAACTCTTAGATAAATTATCAGAATTATCTTTGGTGAGCCGATTACCAATTATGGATTTTCAACTGCCTTTACCACAAGCCATAAACTTGCGGGCTAGCCAACTCTTTACTTTTTAGGATATGGTGAGTTGAACACCATACAATTTTGGGCAAATTGCAAGCCATAAACGGATTTGAGATATCTTTACCAAGAGCCGTTTGCTCCTGGATTAGCCAATCCTTATGTGGGTTAGACATGGTGGACTGATTACCATTTGTTGTGTTTAGTACATAGTACTTCCACTAAATAAAAAATTTTAAAATTTGGCCATTTTGGGGGAAAAAGGGACTAAAAGGGTACATTTATGATCAAATTCGCCAGAATTTCCCCCCCACACTTAGAAATGAATATTGTCCTCAATATTCAAAGTACCGGCTGTAATGTCGAAACTTAGAACATAAAAAGATAACATTTACTAACTAAGTGTAGAAACACAACAATTATTCTCTTTTTTAAATATTTACAATTTTCATTCATTTTTAAGGTCTACATACAACATGTGGGGCATCTCCCCCACACTTAAGTGGTACACACGGGTGAAAACCCATGTTTAACTACTGTTTTTGATTACCGAGTCGCTAGCTTGACTCGACCCCGAATTAATTTGTTCATGGGGAAGCAAGTGGAAGAGATAATCTCCATCGGACTTTCATTCACGATGTTTGTATAAACATTTAAGTACATGAAAGTTCCACACCGATGAGATATACAGAGAACCGGCTCAAAAATGATTAATGAAAATGCCGGGGTCAAAGATAATGTCTTCACTCCCGAATGAGTGAAGAACAGTAGAAGCTACGGGATAGGTGAAGAAGAGAAAGAAAGTCATGATAAAGATCATGATTAACTCATCATCACTCACAGGAGAATTCATAGTTTCATGAATCTTATCAGTTAAGCTCAATTGGTCTAGACATATCCCGGGTGTGTCTAGATCAAAGTAGAAGTTATCATACTCTGGTAGAGATATGATATGAGTGAGTTCACAGGAGAACTCCTCAAAGGAAAATGATTCATATTCGGGATTGATGTGAGTGAGTTCACTGGGGAACTCCTCAAAAGTGAATGATTCATAATCGGGGAGAGAATTATGAGAATGAGAAGTGGTAATACCACTAATCTTCTCTCCCATATGATCAAAATGGAACGTTTGCAATTCCGGAATAGAATCATCGAAGAAAAGTTTACTATCCTCAAAGGGGATAGGATATGAAGTAGGCTTTTCATTAAAAGCCTCGATTCTAGAAATGAGAAGATTAACATTCAATACTGTAAGACGAAGAGCTTCGTCTTGGATTATTTCTTCATCATTCTCTTCTCCTAAGCTGACAAGCTCAGAAGGTAATTCTTCCATATAACTGATGTCTCCACAAGATAACGAATCATCATCATTAGAATCGGAGAACATCTCAACATGATCTTTTGGGAAGACAAGAGGAGGAGGAATATCACACACATGATCAAGAGTTCCCTGTGACTCTCTTGGGATTGGGACAAGGTCCTCAACACTAGACTTTATGAATTCGTCCGATTCCTTTTCAGGAACAGTGTCAAGATGCTCGTCCCCCATGTTCAGAGAGTGAGTGTGAACCTCGGGTGTGATAGCAGTTGTTTGAGAATGAATCTCAACTGCTGGAATATCCACTGATGAATCTGATGAATCTTCAAGTGTATCATCATCATCACTATCATCAGGAATAAAACGAAATTGCAAGCTAGATCTGGCTGCTTTTTCTTGTGCAATTGATTCCTTAATAGCTTTTTCAAAGGCAATTTGGGAATTAATTTTAGCAGCCTGCTCTTCAGCTAGCAATTCTTCCATGGATTTCTCATGTGAATTTTGAATCACACAAGAAAAACTGGGAACATTATGAAATGCTGTCTTACTCAACTCCTCAGTTTTTTCACTGACTCCAGAAGCTCTAGATAAGTGTCTTGTTGGGTTTGCTGAGGAGTTTGAGTCATTTGGCACTGTGGAGGTTCGTCGTGATATGGATAGTCGTAATTGTTACAAGGAAATGGATTCCCTGTTTGACAATCAGAGCTGAAATGGGGACCTCCACAGTTCTCACAACAGTAAAACTGTTGAGCCTGGTTTGGTGAATCATATGGATATTGGTCATAACCAAAGTTCTGAGCATCATCGGAAAACTGTTCATAAACAATCGTGTTTCCTGATTGACATTCAAATCCTTGGTGAAGACCTCCACAAAATTCACAGCAGTAATGTTGATTATATGAAGATAAGTCGGGCTGTGGTGGGTAATTAGAAAAATTTGAGGGGTCGTTAAATGAGTTCGGATTAGGATCATAATCAAATGAATTTCTCGAACCACAAAACAAACAACTCCCGTTCCGAATATCATTACCACACTGTACACACGTACACCAGCGACAGGGTGAACCATAAAGAGGTTCACCACAACCGACACAAGGAATAAACGATTCTATTTGAAAGTTATGAGAAGGAATCAGTTCATTCAAAGAATCAACAAAATCAACATGGTGATCTGAATGACTAATAAGACTCAAAGAACATTTTGAAAAATCCGGAGGTGGGACAAGTGGTGTGCTCTGAGAGCTAGCAATTTCCATCACTTCCGTTATGGACTCCGGTTCTGGTTCTTGAGAAACGTGAAGATTAGGCAAGTCATTCTTGATAGTCACCGGTCTGAATTCTGCATGTTTGCTTTTAACCGTAAATCGTGAAAGTGTAGGATCAATTTTAGACGGCTTAGGAGCAATCGAGGGATTAGATCTTTGGATAACCGTAGGTTGGACGTATTTAGTACCTCCATTATCAGAGGGAAGTACCTGGTCCTTTGTCACCCCGGTTTCTCGTTCCATTTCCCTACGCAGAATCAATGGATCATCATGAACCACACGAATTCTTGACATTTGTGATAAAATAGGAAGTTTTTCAACTTCGTTCCAGATTTCGTCGTAGTCGAGAGATTCCATGAGAATAGAAGAAGTTTAGAATCAAATGGATAGAGGGTAAAGGGATAAAGAATCAAAAAGGGTAAGAGGGTAAAGATGAATATTTTTGGATTTTTGAAAAACATGCCATAAAAACAAAGAATGAAAATATTTTTGGTGTTGATAACACTTTAGGAAAAGTGTTAATGAACTTTTTGATTTTTAAAAACTGTTTACAAACGATGATATATGTGCAAGTACGGGTCTGGAAATGCTTAAAACACGCTTACAGCCTCCCCGGCAGCGGCGCCAAAATTTGATTGGTGCTAAACAGTCAAGTCTAACAGACTTAAAACTGCTCAAACACTAATGCAATTTAAGATCAGAGGAATATAGTGGATTCCTGGGTCGTTAAGTCCCACGGAGGATGAATTGGTGTTTAAAACAACTTCAGATGATAGAATGATCACTAAGGATAGTGATCAGTAAGGGTTTCGATGGATAATTATACCTAAAGAAAAAATTTACAAATTACAGCGACTTAAATGCAAATTAAAAAGATTAAAAAGTTAAAATCTATTAAATAAACGCTATCACTATTTTTATAGATCGATGAACGTTTATTTTATAAAACCTAAAACGTACGTTTAAATAAAAATTACGTAAACGTACAGAATAAAACGTGAGTTTTAAGAAATAAAATGCCTATAAATATGAAAATGACATTTTTACAATCCTAATAATAAAAGAAAATTATTAGAAAAATAAAATTATTTTTACAACTATTTATTTAATTATTATTAACTAAAAACTATTTATTAAGTATTTAAAATACACTAAAATACAAGAAAATACAAATTTAACCTAGAAAAATGAAATTATAACTTAGAAAAGTCTAAAATATGATAAAACTTATTTTAAAACTAAAAATATATTTTTTAGACTTTTTATGTATTTATTATTAATTAAAAACTATTTAAAACTAATTAAATTATTTAAAAATACAAATTTAACTAAGAAAAATATGGAAAAATACTTTTTATTACTTTTATATTTATCTTAACCTAGGAAAATTGAAAACATGTTTTTTTAAGCTTTTTCTGATTTATTAGTATTTAAAGCTAATTAAAAAGGATTAAAAACTACTTAAAATAAAGAAAAATAGCAAACAGTGAAGGAAAAATCTGAAAAATTCAGGAAAATGTTAAAATATTATTCTAAGTTTATAAAAAATATAAAAACATATGCTTATTTGGAGGAAAATAAGGCTGCAGTGCAACTGCTTAATAATAAGCAATCCAAAATAAGCTATAAGCTACAAATGAGTACCATCTGAACACAGAAGCTAAA